>JAVYIG010003847.1:0-180324 GCA_035222895.1 Strongylocentrotus droebachiensis
GTGGTCAATCGTTTTCCATCCTCCATCTCGAGTATGAACTCGGTGATCAGCACGAAGTCACCTTGTCTTTCGGTTTCAACGAGACGAAGTCGGAATGGTTGTTGTCGGAGATAATAGTGGAACTCTACAACCTAAAAACCTCCAAAAGCTGTGCGTAATATTTTGAAATTCTCAAATAAATGTGAAATAATAATATTGTTCGTCTTTTAAATCCCGTCTGTACTAGTTTGGCCAGGGGGATTAGACCTCCCTGCCAGGTCACTGACAGGTGGTTATCTCATCAAATCAGCTCTCAATTAACATAAGAAAAAGAGGATCATGAGGGACCAACAGGCACCGATTAGCCATTGTTTGCTATATAGAGGGCGCAAGTAGCAATAAGTAGTACAGTGGGGCTTTAAAGCTCAGTTTGAGATTTTTTTTAAAAAAGTAATCATGTAAGGCCTGTATATTTACAGAATAACCCTCCAATCGAGCAATTGATCAATTTGCGAAACAGTGAATCATTAAACCGGCCACTGGATGAAATTGTTATTTTTTTACTTGCATGAATAATAGGGCGTACATTCTTTACCCCACCTGCAAGGGCTCTAGCCAGCTATGGCGCCCCCGTTTACAGCCTTTGCGCATTCCTGCCGCAATTCACATGCTACCTGGTACATGTGTACCATGTATCATTGCAACACCTGTGTGGAGAGAAGAACTTTAGAGAAGATGCTTTGATTTGGGGCTTACATGTACGTAGAGTTTCAGAGCTGGACACCCACAAGCTCGGCATCTCAAGTCCAGAGATTATATCACTCGACCACGGCACTTGAACTTGCCATTGCTCTCCAAAAGAATTTAGCCTTTTCTAACATTTGAAATATTTATTTAGAAATCTTTCGATAATTTCATCTCCCCTGCCACATGCCCTTCTCTCTCTCTCTCTCTCTCTCTCTCTCTCTCTCTCTCTCTCTCTCTCTCTCTCCTTGTCTCTCTTACATTGTATATTGAATATCGTTTACTTTATAATACTTATCCCTGTCATGTTTTTCTTTCTTAAATCCTCAGCCGTACAAATAACAGAGAGTGGTTATGAAGAGTTCATTACACCACTCGGTCACTACCTACAGTGTGAATCGCGGGTTATGATTGACGACGTTTCGCTGACCTTCACAGAGATTGAGACGATGCAACCGTTTGCGACCAGCGAAGACCCCGGAAAAGGTATGACACCAGCATTGTATAAGATAGATCGCCTGACTATTCTATTGGCGGTGACGAAGAAAGAAATAAGTCACCAAAGCTTATCAACATTTCTATAATTACTCTTTCTTTTTGTGACTGATAAAGTTTATTTCTTATAAAATATGTTAAAGCGGGTTTAAAGGTAATTAATGAGCGAAAAAAATGACAAATGAAGTACGGACTACGGACCCATATACATCAATTTGTTTGTAATGTATGTTATTTCATAAAATTTGCGTTCGCCAATTAACATTTTAATCATACGAATAAGTCGAACTAAATCAAGTGCAATGGGAGTAATGCAAGAGATAGACAGAGAGAAGAGACGGACAGAGAGAGAGAGAGAGAGAGAGGGTGGGGGGGGGGGGAGAGAATGGATGTAGGAGGGAAAATCATAGTAAAAACAAGATGGGTACTTTATCACCGTCTTCTTTCTTCCATTTTACCACAGAGCACGATTGCGAGGCCGATCAGGGATATGATGATTCAAACACTGGACTCATCGTAGGCTGTGTTCTAGCCGCAATGGCGGTAGCTGTCATCTCATGCTGCGTCTGCAGTCGCATGCGAAAGAGACGGCAGGGTCGTCGCTACCGTCGTTCCAAAAGCTACGTCAGTTAGAAGAGTGTATACAATTGAATTGAATTGAATTGAACTTTATTTCATTCATCATAAAACATCATAACAAACATATAAAATACAAAACATAGCGTACAAGTTAAAGAGAAACATTTACAATACAATACAACAACAAAAATCTATATGAATGTGGAGACAGCTAGGAAAGCCAAAGGGCTTTATTGATGCTGCCACCTAAACAGTAATAAAGTATAATGCAGTATTATATTGTTGTTTGAGAATGTGATTAAAGAAGGGGAGGGGGGGGGGGGGAGAAGAAGAAAAAAAAACAGATACAACAATGGTTGTATCTCTAGTGCTACATGCAGTTGAAGTTGCACATGAAACGTCATTTGCTGACACAGGACTGCGTTAGTGACTGCGTCAGTGACTGTCGCATCATTTGACGCGACATGAGAGAGTCAATACAAAATAAACATTGCAAACCCAGCGATACATTACTGGCCCCATGATAACGCAGTCAAAATATCGGAGTAACTCACGAAGGTCTAAACCTTTTCCTTTTTTTTCTTGTTAATATGTCCGTCGTAGACAAGGCGTCATTTCGATTGTATGTTCCAATACAATTCACGCATTTTTTGTTTTGTTAAATGTTCATAAAAACCAACAGTAATTCGTGAAATCGAAACATTACATCATTCTGTCCGCTAAAAGCAAGTATGTATACTGTATTAAATTGTTTATAGACCAATCGTAAAAAGTCAAACCTCTGAAATGTGTTACAACACGCACACTTTTTTGTTTGTTCATGAATATTCCAATGGTCCCCCCGATAAGATAATATAGGTAAGATAAAAGCCTCGACTCGGGTGGACTGGCTTTTCGAGGTATTATTGTAAATCTATCTTAAAGAGAAGGTTGAGTTCTGCGAAGAGGTGAAACATAATTTTTGAGCATTATCAGTTATTTTGAAAGTGTGGAAGACCATCAGATTAAAAATGTTCCCTGTAAAG
Source organism: Strongylocentrotus droebachiensis (assembly GCA_035222895.1). NCBI lineage: Eukaryota > Metazoa > Echinodermata > Echinoidea > Camarodonta > Strongylocentrotidae > Strongylocentrotus > Strongylocentrotus droebachiensis. The sequence goes on from JAVYIG010003847.1 coordinate 2,823, forward strand.
CATGGCTCTTCAAATGCCTCAATATTCTAAATATGGCATGTAACTACATAACAATCGGAACGGATTTTATGCCACATGTTCGTGTAGTCCCATATACATCTTTAAGCGTACATTGATTGTAATTTTGCAAGACTAGGCCAAATTTCTTATCATTTTGATGATTCCAGAACCATGCAGTACACACCAATACTTATATGCTATAGATGATCAACCTTTTCTGATCGATTCCACACTGTTTCTTTCACAATGCAATCGCATGACCAGAACTCAACCTTATCTTTAAACAATCCACCCTGTTTCCACATATGTATTCAGAAACTTGGAAAGAAAGGAACAATTGTAATTATATTTCATATACCACCTATAAGATTAGATGGAGTGGATGCATGTCCGTCATCTTTACATTAGAAAAGGGACATACAAATATTAGAACTACGCCCTCTCCTTGCGCCGAATGTTGTAGAAAAAAATTCAGTTCTGATCAATGTCTTAGTCACTAGTTTTACATTATTCATGTTATAAATACGCAAGGATGTTGAGAAGTACTAATAAAAAGAGATGTAAAAAATCAACGCGAATGCTTTCTGAACTTTTGCAAAAATTTGATTATTCATTTTCTTACTTTTTTACTTGACATGATTATGCGCCGTTCCTTTGATGTTCAGTTATCATGTTTATTATGCAAATACACGAAAGAGAAACCCACATAATAATGTTTGTTGCCATAGTTACCATGTTTTCATTTTTACTGTGTTTAGTGTGTCGATTGCTCTACTTGAATAAAGTACTTTATCTAAGACTTGCAAGACTCCATGTATATCTTACCTGAGTATAAACTTAATTTATTTGCGAGCGAGTGAACTGAGCGAGAACCAAAAAGAAAAGTATTTGCGACTACAACAGATTGAGATTTAAATTAACATAACAAACTACACATAATTATACATGTTAATGAGATACAACGTATGCAGATTGACCAGGGGGGGGGGGGGGTGTTTCACAAAGACTAAGATCGACTTTTAGTCGGACTTAACTGTGACAGGCCATTCATGCCACTGTTTGCTCTCACCATTTACTGGCATTGTCTCAAGAGATGTACAAATCATGGTTACAAATCTACAATATTTAATATATTTTGATAATTCATTATAAAGGAAAAAATACTATCTAAAGATCATAATTGAGTGATAATTGGTGAGAGCAACCAGTCCAACTTAAAGTCAATCTTAGCCTTTGTGAACCCCCCCCCCCCCCAAGTCTCTGCTGAATATTAGATAGCAATTATATCTTGGGGAGGGGGCAGCACCCCTTTCCCCACCTTCTATGTCTCTGAGTGGTACCATGCAATTGCTTATCAATTATCTTATTTGACTATGGTGAGAGCATCTGAATTCAAGTGTCGATAAATTGGAAGACTTTGATCCCAAAATCAGCAGCACCAAAATCAATAATATTGGTAATTAAGGGCGATAACATAAGCGAGGGAGGTCAATGCAAACAAAAGCAAGTTTGATAAAAATGCGAACATTGAGTCCAATTTATTATGTTTTAAAATTACATATCACAAGTGGCGGTTCTTTAAAGAATGACAAGCCCAAAGTAATAATAATATTAATAATAATAGTAATAATGACAATAATAATAACAATAAGAATAATAATAATGGATTTATATAGCACATTTTCCATTTGCTTGTTCGATCCTAAAACCTGAAAGGTAATACAAAGTTCTGGTATGGAGTCATTAATTTGGTTCATATGAACATATTGGAAGCATATGTGATCCTACAATATTTAGTGATCGTTGTCGCTGTTGAAATCGAGTCTAAAGTGATGAAATTGTAAACAATAAACTATTTATGTTGTATAGCTCCCTCTCAAGGTCAAGATATCAATTTAGCTATAAAGCAATGTTTCTTGACTAAAATCGACCGATGGGCTATTCCCGTTTGGAAATTATATATTCTGAGATTTTCATGTTAGCAGCTACCATTGTTTGACCATAGGCGCTCTTTGAAATTCATCAAAATTTACCGGGAGCACCGGTAAATTTGTGTATTAAATTTAAGTGTTTTAGGGGCTAATTTTTCGGGTGCTTATAATACATCCACAGGGGCATCCAAATATATCAAAATTGTAAAGAATCACTATCCAGCCAATTTTCAAAATTTCCCAAAACTTTGTATTACCTTTAAGCTCTAGTCTAGACGAAGAAGAAGAAGAAAAGTATTTATATATTGTTTATAGACACTCTAATCAGTATTTTAGATGTGTTGATTGCATACTCAGATAGTAGAAGTAGATGGGATTAAGCTTGTTATTACAAATTTAGGATCAAAGCGCGTAGCACACGAGGCGTCATTTACTGACGTAAGTCTGCGTTTTTGACTGGCGCGGTCTTTGACGCGCTTTATGAGAGGATATTGTACCCCCAAAAAAAGTAAATTTATAAAGAACGGTACAAGTCTTTCTTTTAATCCCTAGCGCATGAGTGGGCAATTTGCTTTCACATTTTTGATTGGCGCAAGTTATATCGCAAGCGAAATGACGCTTGGTATGATAACGAAGGGACTAAACTACGCCAAGCGACGCCTCTGGTTACACATCCCATATAAACAACCACCTGCGTGAGATATATCCCATCCTATCTTCAAATTAGAGTGCATGCAGTCACATGGACTACCTACTGGCTCGTTGACCTTTGTCCGGGCAATTTTCAAGATTGTTATCTTTTGTATATCTTCTTGTTTGCCATTGGCTATATTATAGGGATATAAACATGCTGATCGGTGTTTAAACACAGTCTTGTACACAATTCGAGCGGAGAATTATACAACTCGATATCTGTAACTGTAACTGTCTTATTTCTCTCAAGTACACGCACAGTCAAAGTGATGCAAGGAAAATAGGGTACTGCACTTATTATCCATTCTGATCTCGGAAACCGCTCGCAGCACGGCTGCGGCTACAACACTACTAAACGCATTCAAATTCGAGTACTTCGTGATCGACGATGGCAAACAAGGCCGTGCTCGGAGCCCTGGGCGTCATGATCTGCGCCCTGGTGGGCGTGGGCATCGGCCTGAGCGTCTATTACGGCGTCGACTGGGACGACGATGAGATCGGGACGGTGCCGTACCGCGACCTGGCCGGGATTGAGAGGTTCGATTGTTATCCCGAGGCTGGAGGCTCGCAGCAGGACTGTGAGGACAGAGCGTGTGTGTGGAGCGAGACGGACGTGGAGGGGGCTCCGTGGTGCTATTACCACCCAAATGGTGACTACGGTTACGCTATGGTGAGCATTAAATCATCCTTTTTTAAAGTTTTGTCGAGCCCCATTTTGGGGTACGTAATCATCTCTGTAAATATTGTCTGTGTGTGGTTTAGCTATAGGCCTGCGGGGAAGGGGCATGGAACATGTTCCCCTTTTGCCTATTGACTGGCCTTTTTTAAAGAGAGACAGAGACAGAGAGAGAGAGAGAGAGAGAAAGAGACAAAGCAAGGCGAGACAGGGAGTGTGAATATTTATTTATTTATTATTTATTTATTTAAAAATATTTATACAGGATGACAATATCAACCAAGGCTGTTTTTCATATTGGTCCTGTATATACATACATGGTAAAATACAAACAATGAAATACAATATATCAATGAAGTACAAATATCATTGAAATATGCAAAACATGAATAGATTAATGAATATTGAATAATATAACATTTTATAAAATAACCAGCAACTGGATACATATATTTACATTCAAAGGTTTACCCAGGATCATAAAAAGAATGATTTGAAACAATGTAAGAAAAAACAAAACTAACAAACTTGTATTTATTACAGTAGGGTAAAAAAATATATATATACACACATCCATGAGGATATTGGTTATTTACAACATTAATGAAAGTACAATCTTTTATAAAGGTATTTAAATGAAGAAATAGATGTAGAATTCTGTAAGTTAATAGGTAATGAGTTCCAGATAACTCCTCCTGAGTACATAAGACTGTTCTTAAAGCATTCTAGATTAGGTTTTGGTAATATTACATTTGTTTTGTCAGCGGCTCTAGTATTTAAGTTATGTCTATCGCAGACCATTTCAATAGCATTACACAGATGTGTTGGTGCAATACCATGTACAGATTTATACATTAAAACAGCTAAAAAATAATTTCTCCTTTCGTCAAATGATTGCCATTTCATTAATTTTATTAAATCATCACCTCTAACATTTTCATAGTCATAGTTGGATGTAATTATACGTGCTGCTCTCTTTTGTAATCTTAATAGTAACTCTTTATTTTGTCTTGAGCAATTTCCCCAGACTGTGCATGAATAGTCAATACATGGTAAAATAATTGTATTATACATGAGCTTTAAGGATTTGACATCTAAATATTGGGACATATTACGTAATGAGAACAGTTTCATAGAAATCAATCTGGTAAGTCTTTTAACATGAATATCCCAAGTAAGGTGTTCATCAATTTCCACCCCTAAATATTTAAAATTATGAACCTGTTCCATTTTCGTTCCATCCATGTATATATTCAAGTTATATGCTTTACGTGTACTTAAAAGCATAATTTTGGTCTTTTCAGCATTAACTTTTAAATTATTCTGAGTATACCATCTATGTATTGAATGAACATCATTTTGTAACAATATGGTTAGTTTATCAATATTTTTATGAGAAGTATATATAACAACATCATCAGCAAACATATTACAGGTACATGTCTTCAAAGACTGAGCTATATCATTAATAAAAAGTAGAAATAAGATTGGTCCGAGGACACTCCCTTGCGGTATTCCATTTGATAATGTCTTTGAGTTTGAGAGTATACCATGACAGAAAACCATTTGTCTCCTTTCAAACAAATAACTACTAAACCATTTCAACTGTTCATCCTTTATACCATAACATTGTAGTTTCTTAAGTAATAATTTATGGTCAATTGAATCAAAACATTTGGAAATATCTAAAAAGCATGCAGCTACTAATTCTTTTTCATTAAGAGATTCCAGCCAATCATCTATAGTTCTATGAATACATGTATTGGTTGAATGGTTGGGTAGAAAAGCTGATTGATCAATAGAAATCAATTCATTCAAGCGAAGATAATTCAATAATTGTTTTTGGATGACTTTCTCTAAAATTTTAATTACATGACAGGTTACAGATATTGGTCTATAGTTGGTTGGATCATCTTTTTTTCCCTTACCCTTATATATAGGTGTTACTTTTGATATTTTCCAATCAGACGGAACTGAGCCATTTCTTAGACTTGCATTATATAGTAAAACCAATGGTTTAGATAGAACTGATGCTCCAATACAAAGCAATTTAGAATCTACATTAAATAGGTCAAGATTACTTACATTTCCTAATTTGCATAACAATTCATAAACAACACTTTCCTTTAGTCTTTGAAATTCAAAACTATAAATACATTCTGGATGTTTCCAGCTAAAATCGTCATTTTTTGGCTTATTCATTTTTCCAACTGACGCAAAAAAATTGTTCAATTTATCAGCACTTAATTCATTAGGCAATACATCATTTTTACGTTTCCTGCCGGTGATCTTATTCAGCTCACGCCATATTTTTTTACTATCTTTTTTACAATCTCGAATAACATCCTTGGTATAATCCCTCTTATTATCACGTCTTAATTTAGTAATACGGTTTCTTATGCATTTATAGTCTTTTTTTATTGCTGGGTCGATATCAGATTTCCTCTTTAAAAAATCTCTTTTATAAATCAATTGGACTAATTCTTTTGAAATCCAGGGACAATATCTTTGTTTCATACGCATAGTTTTAAGAGGTGCATGTTTATCACATACCTTAGTAAAAGTTGATTTCCATTTAAACCATTTTTCATCAATATTATACATATCATCTTCAAAATCAAGATTACTGGTATCAAAACTTCTTTCTAAGTCCTGTAAAAAAACCTCTCTATCAAATCGTTGATAATCACGAAAAGTAACCTCTTTGTGATTATTATGTTTGGTCATTGAAAAATTTATGCATGTATAGATGAGATAATGGTCACTTAATGAAATCTTTGCAACATTGGTGACAGCATGTCTTTCAGGTATCGTAGTTAAAATATGATCTAAACATTTTGAAGAATTGCTTGTAACCCTAGTAGGCTTCAACACTAATTGTGTCATGAGAAATAAGTTTTCGATCAAATTAATTGGATTATTACATAAATTATGGTCTAAGATGTAATCATAATTAAGATCACCTAATATTATAAGTTCCTTTTTTTCTTGTGACACCTTTTCTAATACATCCAATAGATTATTAAAATATGATACATCAGCATTTGGTGGTCTATAAATACAAGACATCAATACTTGTTCATGATTAAAAAACATTTCAAACCAAATACCTTCCAATGAATTACTTATTAGATCATGTCGCAATGTGTATGGAATAGATTTTAAAATATATACACAAACACCACCACCTCTTTTCTTGTTCATAGTCTTTGGTCTATCCTTACGAATTATTACATAATTGTCTATAAAAACATCATTATCATTTATCAGATCATGTAGCCATGTCTCTGAAATACATAAGACATCAAATTTTATTTTCATAAGTAATAATCGAATCTCATCTATTTTATCTAATAAACTCCTAACATTTAAATGCCCGACTTTAAGGCCATTATGTTTAGATAATTTAAAGTTACATTTGGAATATTCATTACTATGTTTTAGATTTGTGGTATGAACATTATCAGAAATATCATTAGCAGTTATAATGGAAACACGGTTATCATATTCATTCTCCTCTTGAGCAGTTACAGAGTGGCCATGATGTACTGTGGCGCTCTCTTCTTGGCCTAATGTTCATATATAACAGTTTTTTATCTTGTGACCATACTCGAGACAGTTTCTGCATTGCAAAGGCGCACCATGTCGACAGCTTAATGCATTGTGGTTTGGTTCTCCACAGTACTCACATCCTGGTCCTTGAAGTACTGAGGCATATGTAGGGCGGGGCATGAGCTCCTTTCCACGACCCAAGTCTGACGATCTGTGCCAAGGTGCTTGACGTTGATGACTTGGTGGGATGAGCGGATCCACATATGACGGTCCCATGAATTGATTTTGTGAGGATCCATTGGTATAAGTAGTTCCAGCGTGGTAGGCAGGTCCATTCATGGTGGGGTACATGGGGTCTACACGTTGTCTTCTCCAAGGTTGACTGTGTGGAGGCTGGCCCAATGGTGGTCGGAATGATGGGTTCAGGGGGGCTTGACCAGAGGTTCCAGGCAAGTACTGATACGATGGTCTACGAAGTTGACTGGGTGGAAGCCGCGGTTGAGCCATTAATGGTTGGGGAGGTGGGCCTTGATGTGTCTGGACCGATCCAGAGATGGATGGAAATACAGGTCCACGCAGGTCGAATTGTTTCGGTCTCTGTGGTGGTTGACGGGGAGGAGGTAATCGTGTTCCCGCTGTCATGAAGGAAGTTCTGGGGCTTGAAGATTTTTGGTTGACATTCTCATTCTGAACAGGGGGAGGGTGGGCAGGTTGTGAAGATGGCTTTTCTAGGAGGGCGTTAACTGCATGTTTAAGTTCCTTGATATCTGAAGCTAGCTGATCTAGGCGTTGTGGGGTGCATCTACATTTCATGCATAGCGGTTCTCCAGGTGGTGATTGTAGGCCACATAATTGACATACTAATGGGCATGACGGTGGGATTGGGCTTGGAGGTCCAATACTGGAATCAATCACTGAGTTTACACTATCGTTCAAAAAAGACGACTCTTTATCCTGTGTTTGAGGGTCGACATGTTGTAATATGAAATGGCGACCAATTTCGATGTTCAAATTCGGGTATATTATGCTTAGTTCACCAAGATAGAAGTCATTCACGTCTATTTCATCTGGAACAGTTAATCCCCGATGTAGTAGATTAATAACATACAAAATAGAGGTTTCAGTGATATTCTTTGGTAGTCTATAACGAAAGTTGTCGGTTCCCGGTTCACCTTTATACTTGTTTGTCGTTATCTTGGCCATGAAGACTATACATCGATTGTCACATGTGGGAATGTAGTATAATTTATGGCGTCGATCTAAAATTCAAAGACAACCTATACGACGTTCAAAAGTACTTACATGATGAAAAATTCTCCCTTTCAGAGTTTACAATTCTCCTTCTGATGTCAGTGTTGTGATATCGTCAGATTAAAGTCAGTTCAGTCCATGGAATTCATATAAATTGCACAGAAGATTCTCAAAAATGTTTACTCATTGCAACGTTCCACGGACTAACATTGTTGCCTTCAAAGTTCAACTCTGCCCACATGAGACCCCTCGCTTACATTGCCCCCAATCGGTAGCTTTGTTAGTTCGCAATCTATCAACCTATATAATAAACAGTTCCCCCATAAGATCAGTACCCCCCCCCCCCCCCTCCCCTTCAACGGGTGCATCAGTGCTACGCCGTTGCCATGTCCATGAACAATGCAACACGTAACATTAAAGGAAACCTCACCGCAAGAAATAACTTTACTTATTCTGAGAGATTTATTATATTCTTGCCCATTAATCTACAAGATTCCCCACCAAAGTGTACCTCAACTGGTTCGTCACACTTTCAAGAAAATGGCTGCGCCCATGTCATGCTAAAAGACATCACATCACGCCAATAATATCTTCATTTACATATTTCTTGCACTTTTGCGTAAGGTATATTGTACATAGATAATACAAGAGACATATAAATGAAGATATTCTTGGCATGGTGTGATATCTTTTAGCATGACATGGGCGCAGCCGTTTTCTATAAAATGTGACGAACCAGTTGAAGTTGTACATGTATCATGCACCAAGCTTTAGTTGGAAAGACTTTTTAAATCAATTATACAAACTTTACTTTTCAATGAGAAAGAATCATAGCTGAAAAGATATTAATTATATTTGGTGAAAAAATATATAAAAGGGGAAAAGTTATTGCAACTAATTCATTTTAAAATACTGAAATATAGCAGTTAACAAATCTATTTCACTATGAGAAACCCTTAACCCAGAAGAGCACCAACTTATTTATGCACTTTGCCTTTTGGAAATTGTAGTAAAAAGAATAATAACTGGTGAATAAAATGCTTCATCACAACACACACAGCATCCATACATGTTAATACATTCACTCGCTAAACGACTTCACATAGAACGTCACGTTACCAAGGGAATGGCGATGCCCCATGTCGTGCTGAGAAACTGTACATTATTCTTGCTTTGTGCCTTTATCATACACTTTTGTGGGATTAGTGGGTAAGAATATAATAAATCTCTCAGAATAAGTAAAGTTACTACCCGGGGTTTTCCATTAATAATTGAATGCATCAGAATATCTAATTATACGACGCTAACTTTACTTACAGCCAGGATTTGTATGCATTTCCAGTGTAGGTTGAGATAATTATAATTTTGTACGATATGCTTGTAAATCATACACAAGTTGTTTTCCATATTTTATATCGAATTGCTTTTAAATTGGGTGGGAGCCTGGGAGGAAGAGGGCAATGAGCGAAGAGGGATTAGAGAAGGGAATAGAGAGAGAGAGACTAACAACAATATAAATATTGTCTCAACTCTGTGTGTGTGTGTGTGTGTGTGTCTCTCTCTCTCTATCTCTCCATATCTAGGGAGAGAGAACAAGAAAGATAGAAAGAAAGATGAGAGGGAGATGAATATATGAATATAGCAGAAACATTATTTTCTCTCAACACTGTCTCCATCTCTCTGTCTCTCTCTGTCTCTCTCTGTTTCTCTCTGTCTCTCTCTGTCTCTCTGTCTCTCTCTCTCTGTCTCTCTCTCTCTCTCTCTCTCTCCCTCACTCTTTATAGTGAGAGAGAACAATAAGAAGAGAACGAAAGATGAGAGGGAGATGAATGAGTTATAATATCATATTAACAACCTAAGAACTACCCTCAAGAAAGCATACTGCCATCAGCAGATTGTTTCAAAAAGATCAATCCTTCTGAATTATGGAAAGTTCTCCAGAGTCTTGCCCCAAAGTCAACATTATAGTGTACCCTCTAGCTTAAACCTAGAAGATTGTCCCGAGACCGAACCTCTCAAACTGGCTAATGCATTTAATCAGTTCTTTGTGTCGATCGGGAGTGAACTTGCTTCCAGATACCCCCCACTGGCTAATGCATTTAATCAGTTCTTTGTGTCGATCGGGAGTGAACTTGCTTCCAGATACCCCCCTACAGATTGTACACCCACTTCTGATGGTGGACCCGAATCTTGTCATATAATTGCTTTTCTTTCGTTGATGTGCAAGAAGATTTTGTGCTTAAATAGTTACAATCCATTACAATTGATAATGCAACTGGCTTAGATGGAATCAGTGCCAGGCTACTGAAGCTAGCTGCGCCTATCATAAGCAAACCAATTACCAGATTGTTTAATCTATCTCTTAGATTGGGAGTTGTCCCACAAGAATGGAAACAAGCAATGGTTACCCCCATCAGGCGCGTACGCAGGGGGGGGGGGGGGGGGGGGGTTGAACCCTTTTGGTATTTGTTATGTGTGTTTTTTGGAGGAAACCCCCTTACACCAAGTTCAGAAATGCTCTCAAACCTCAAGTGGATGAACATGGAAAAAGGTTGGCACTCCAGAAATGTAAACTTATGTTCGATATTGTAAACGGTATTTCCCCCTCATAACTTCAAGATATGTTTACTCAGTCTGCAACAACACATCGTTATATCACTAGAATTGCTAATATTCGTGGATTAGTCATCCCCAAAGTTAAAACTGAAAATGGTAGAAGGGCCTTTTCGTTTGAAGGTGCAATGATCTGGAACAACTCCCCTAGTGAGGTATGAAATGCCCAAACCAAGCAGTCCTTTTGCACAAGTTATTTGAAAAAAATGTAAATTAAACCCAAAACATAGTACACGCAAATAAGAAGCCTCTATCACAATCTTTAATACTTAGTACTTACCAATTACAGATCAATGTATTTCTCACAAATATCCTACAAACCGCAAATAATGTATACTTATGTTAAGACACACTGTCATTACGATATAATTTGTTTCTTCTTCAAAATTTGTTTATATATTATGATTTTGTTAATGACTTGATTTTGGGGGATTTCTGTTTATTTGCTGAGTTCACATTTGAAATTTAATCTGTATTCTTTCTGGTACTGACATCATGTTTGCTATTTACCATGTAATGATGTTTTCATGTTTATGTATGTCCTTTAGATGTACTTTTGTGTTATGCAGGGCCCCCAAGTATAACAGTATTTTAACTACTGATGGGGCTACCTTGTTGAAATAAAACAAAAAATAAAAAATAAAAATAATAATAATAATATAGCAGAAACATTATTTTATTTTAGCTCTGTCTCTAATTCTCTCTCTCTCTCTCTCTCTCTCTCTCTCTCTCTCTGTCTGTGTAATTTGATATAATGTCTCCCATCTCGTTGTCATCTGTGGAATAATGAGACATGAAATTTTCTTGTAGATCGCTGATCACATGCTTCCGAATCATGCACCTGCTTATCATTAATAGGTTAATTTAAAAATAAATTATGGCAAATTTTTACGATAGTATTGTTTATCATTTTTGGCTCGAGACAATATCTCAAACTCCGTCCCAACATTACTACCTTTGCTCCTTTTGAAGTATGTGCATGTAGGTTAAAACACTAATGATGAAATCTTGAAATGTACAATTACCTGTAGGCCTCTATATATTTTGAGAAACGGGTTCTGTATAATAATTTATTTATTGGCATTTCTTGTGCTATTTCGTGGTGTTCCATTTGTCAAATAATTATGCATTGTTAATGTATCCACTCATTTCATTTTCTGGTTAATGCCGACGGTTAAGATTAAAGTCAAAGAATGGGAAATTTCTGCAAGTGGATACAAGCCGCAAAAATGATTGCGTACAAATCACGCATTGATTTTTTTTGCGATTCGCGAAATTGTCTTGCCATGAAAATCTTTGTTGTGTACAATTCATGAAATGTTTCAGTTCCTTTTTAAAGTAAACGTAACGCATTGTCATCTGTTAAGAGTAATGATAGTCCTTTAAAAACCTTCACCGGTGCTTTGAGCAGAATGATACGGTTTTTATCAACATGTCGAACGCGTAAATATTCAAATGCCTTTCTCTATTTTCCACGTTTCATGAACGAATGAAACCGAGTTTATCAGCATTATAATGAGTATTATGATAGCATATCACTGACAAGGTTTTTGTTCTCTCTTTTTTTAAGGTTTGAAAATTGGGGCACATGTGGGGCGCAGTAATCCTTATATTCCCCTGGCTCCAGTGCAGCGCCGTGTTGTCTCTCGTTCTAGAGTATAACAATGGAAATGTAATAAAAGATATCAATACAATATTTAAAAGAACTTTGTAAACCGTATTGTTGATGTGTTGTGGTCCGTTGGATAAGCCTCCTGAATGTAAACCATAAGGTTCGAGGTTCGGATCCCTGTCGAAGCACTGGTTTCCTATGGCAAGGTTTTAATCTATTTTCCTGAAAATGCTCGAGCGTTGTAATGCCGTGTTTAAGCTGGAGAAATGATAATGGAGCACCAAGAACAATCTTGGCAATGTGCCAGGATACAATACCCCACATTACTATTATTGTTATTATTATCATTATTATTGTATTCCTCTTCCTGATTTATGTTTATGAATTTCATTTTGATTCCATATTAACACGATCGCAAGACTTTCATTAAACCAACCTAAAACAATTCGAATGGCTTTGTGAATCAGCTATAGGAATGTGCTACCATGACAAAGATAATAAGAATAATGATGATATTAGTTCTATAAATAGCGCATAATATCACATTTAAACGTCTCTCTGCGCTTTCAAATTTGGAAATTATTACCCCAGCTTTGAATCGCCTAGCTGCCATCACGGCGCTCTAGCATGTCAATGAATTAATTCCTGCCAGGTACCTATTAAGCTCACCTGGGTCGCGTGTGGCTTCAACATAAGAGATAATAATACAAACAGATCATGAAATCGATCTCAAGTTGATTTCTCGAAAGTCTTTGCGGTCCTGTGTTTTCATTCACTAATTAATTTTGTTGGTATTAATTAATTAATTTATTAATCGCATGTTTTATCATTGATTTATGTCCTGTCCTATCTTTATATTTGTTTAGTTTTTTACTAATACATTAATTTATTCATTCATTCATTCGCTCAATCAACCATTTTCTTGATGTTGAATAGATTAGTGAACCAACGATGACGAAACTAGGTTGGAAAGTTCGTTTGGGAAGGAAGAATATGCCCCAGAGGTACGGTATGGCGGCCGATACCATCGAGATTGAGGTTGAGATGCAGACCAATGAACGTCTTCATTTCAAGGTAAGCAAAAAAGAGAACCCTTTAAAAAAAATGGGCAAATAGTTTATCTAAATTATTGTCAATCAATCTAATCTAAATTCTAGAGATTGAAGGTTTTAAGCAACTTAATTTTAATCAATTTTGATAATCTAAAAGATTCTGTTTTGTTAAAAATTAGGTAAAGAAATTAGTACAAGAGCACATGAGGAAAATTATCTCAGGTACTCGTCAGTATTGGTAATACGTTACGCAATACGTATATGTATTAACTACCTAAAGAGGGACTTTAGAAAAGAAATTAAAAGTTATATTCATTTTATCTATTTGATACAGCAATGGCTTTTCCAGGCATTTTCGTTAATCCTAAAAATAATATGAAATGACTGTTTAATTTTGATATTGTCCTTCTTCTTCTCCTTTACCTTCTTGTCCTTCTTCTTCTTTTTCTACTTCTTCTTCTTCTTCTTCTTCTCCTAACTTCTTTTTCTTTTGTCTTCTTCTTTTTCTTCTTTTTCTTCTTCTTCTTCTTCTTCTTCTTCTTCTTCTTCTTCTTCTTCTTCTTCTTCTTTTTCTTTTTCTTACTATTATCAGTCGTAGTTAGTAATATATATACTAGCTGAATTTTTTAATTTTTCTTCTTGCGGTTTTTATTATCATTGTTATTATAATCATTATAATGAGGATGAGGATGATGAAGATGATGATAATGATAACAATAATAGTAATAATTATAATACATAATAAATATGGTGATTGTTACTTTTATAAGTCTCACCATCATCGTTACTAATCTTGTTGATGTTTTCCACTTTCTTCTGGTAATGAAGATATCAGATCCCCTGACGTCCCGGTTTGAGGTGCCCCTAGAGGTCCCGACGCCAGATGAACAAGCCCCAAACCCACTCTATGACGTCACCTATACCAGAAATCCTTTCAGTTTACAGATCACCCGAATCAGCACCAATACAGCCATGTAAGCAGTATATAAATATGACCAGAGCCATCTATACACAGAGTTTGGCTAGTTTACAACATGGCGTATATTCTTTTGTTTTGTGCTGGTCAAACTCTCCTAATCAATGGCACCGAATATGACATAATGAAAACCCAATCTGGTGCCGTTGCCAATTAAAGCTTTGTTTATTAAAGATCTTTTTTTTTTCCAGATGCATTTAAAGGTATGGTATTTTACCGTCGAGGGGGGGGGGGGGTTAATACACGGTTATGGAATCTAGGGCATTTCCGTGCGTCGGAGATCCTCAAAGTCCTAATATCATACTTGTAGTTTGCTCGTGTTATGCTCCTTCGGGCGGGGGTGGGGGGGGGGGGAGGATGACACACGGGTTAAATGGAGTTGATCTAGCTTTCAGTATTAAAGGATCCTCCTGGTTCACGCTACTCAGGTTCGAACCCCAAGAGGAGTCCATTTGATTGTGACATCGAATCATGACCCAGACGTGACAAATCAGTTCTCGGCCCTGTCTTGTAAATACAAATGTGATTAATTGCACGTCATACAGTCAATCGTAAACATTCACTCTCATATTCCAGAATTGCGATTGATAGGAATTGATCGCAAGTTAACAATATGCTATCTTAAATAAGCGACATATCAAGTTGCGATCGATTCGAATCACATCTCTTTATTAAAGATAGACTCACATTTGTATAAAAAGGTACAATAACGGCGCGCGCACACACAAACACACCACCATAACACCCCCACACACCCAGACAAACAACATACACGTCCACACGAATACATAATATGAAAAAGGTTAAGTTGGATTTTTCCCTCTGGACCATTTAAAAAAAAAAAGCTTTTTAATGCTGTCATTCATCGTTTAGGAGGTCGTACGTCAACAACGTGGTCAAACATAATTATTTACATACTCCTTCCTCGAGTCCATACAAAGCCTCCCTATAAATACCATTGGAAAACTGATGAGGTTCCATATTGATAATGATACCATGCCTTAGTATGTTCTGTCAAAAATAGGAGTATATAATACTACTAAATATAACTTGGAGTATTGGGAAGTCGAGAACTGTTATTAGTAAAAAAAAAAAAAAAAAAAAAAAAAAGGAGGAACAATTTGAGAGTGTATTTTTTTAGAATAAAGAATATTAATTTAATCATATTTACCTTGGAAATGTGTGTATTGGAGTATCCCGTCTTTGAAGCATATTTTCATGGTCGACTTTCCCGCCATTTATGATTTTATTGAAATCATTGTTGTATAGCGATAATCTATAGAGTTTTTATGCAAATATTGGCGAGTATTGGCCATGGGAAATATCGTTCGAATCCTTGTTTAAATCACTGCTTTTTCACTGTAATGCCAGATAAAGGAATATATGCTTAATCGCCATCCCAAGAGTCGTGTTTTTATGTGTTTCGCATGGAAAAAGTTTGTCAAACTAAATATTGCAATGTCCACAAAAACTGTCTAAAATACAAGACCACACTTGGTTAATATTTCTCTTTCTCTCTCTCTCTCTCTCTCTCTGTGTTTCTATTTGTCTCTCTGTGTGTCTCTCTCTGTCTCTCCCCCTCTCTCTCTCTGTCTGTCTCTCTCTCTCTCTGTCTCTCCCCCTCTCTCTCTCTGTCTGTCTCTCTCTCTCTCTCTCTCTCTCTCTCAACCTCCTTCCCCTTCTCCATCCGCTTCTTTCTCTCTTCTTTTCTCTTTCCCTCTCACTCTCCCTTTCCTTTCTTTATCCTTCTGCATCTCTCTCTCTCTCTCTCCCTCTCTCTCCCCCCTCTCTCTCTCTCTCTCTCTCTTCTTCTTCTATCTCTTGCCCTCTCACTCTTTCTTTCTCTCTAAAAGTTTCAATACTTCAGTGGGTGGTTTGACTTTCGAGGACCAGTTTCTTCAGATTGCAACTTATCTCCCGTCGTCCAACCTCTACGGGTTCGGAGAGCACAATCACCGGCGGTTCCGACTCGACCTCAACTGGAAGACTTGGGGTATTTTCACACGTGACGTTGCCCCAGTGGTAGGTTACCACCGTAAAAACAACCGGGAATAACACGGAAATAGACAATTAAAAAACGATTGTGAGCTGAATGCGTTCTCACAGATAATAATATTCCGTATTTGTATAGCGTACGTTACATTATGCGTTTCCACAAAAAAAAAATGAAATCATTATTATGGGTTGTTATAGATTTGTGTGCAGTATCTTTATCTTTCATACACACTGTGCAATATAATCTTGTGCTCACGGTATTCCGCACCCTGAAACATAATGTAACATAATTTTTCACCAAATCAGCACTACGAGCACTATGAACAAAATGAACGTGTTATTATTATTTTTTTATTTTATTTATGTTTTCATTAAAAAATCAAATCATAACATATACAAACTTTCCAAAAAAAAAAAAAATGCTGTGTTACAAAAGAAATTAATGACAAATTAAGATATTTACAAACGATTGAGATGATCTGGGAAAAAAAAAGGGCAGAGTACACGTAATAGAAATAATCAGAAATATAACAAGTACAAAAGCAAGAACCTCGAGATAGCATTGCATCAGAAACTGACAATTTCGTTGGGCCCAAAATGAAGAAAAGGGAGTAAAAATAAGCCATCCACAGGTACAATGGAAACTCCAGACACGTGTTATTATTATTAGCATGCAACGTAGTACATCCTGGTTAAATAGAACAGCTCCATCTGTTGCCCTACATACCAATTTTGACTATTTCACTCATGAAAATTAAATATTTGTACACTGATTTGTTGATTTTTTTTTCCCAGGATGCATGGAATTTGTACGGTCATCATCCCTTCTACATGTGTATTGAGGATGGTGGAAACGCTCACGGAGTCTTCCTTATGAACAGTAATGCGATGGGTAAGGTCTTCAAATCCATATAAATCATATAATTATATAAATAATACTTTTAAGATGTTCTTGTATAACTTCTCTTTGTGTCTGATAACCACTTACTACGCTGGAGCCAAGTGTTTAAAAATGTAACTGAATTTCTTGCCAAAGGACGTTTAAGTGCTGCGGTAGGGATTTGAACCCAGTACCTTTTGATTCATCCTCTTATCCACTAGACCAGAACACCTCACATAATAATTATACAAACGAGTAGCCAGGTACAATCTTTTCAAACCCAATACTTATCTACCATATCTAAGAATTTAGTATGTTTGATTATTAAAGGTAATAGTCCTTCTGTGGTATATATAAGACCTGAGGAGGTGTAAACTGACGAATTCGATGTCATTCTCGATATAAATATGTCAATTTATTATATCTCAGACCTCTTTCTCTCTCCCCCTTACCATCCCGCACTCAAACACATACGCACACTTTATTATCATGCATACAAACTATATTTGGCTTTTATGCTTTTTTCTCCCTTACTTTCTATCCCCTCCCTCTTCCCTCTTTTAGTGTACGTAGCTTAAAGTTATAAGTCATGTTTGACCAACAATAATGACGGTGACTTTTGAATTTTGAATAGATATCGTACTTCAGCCAACGCCAGCCTTAACGTATCGGACTATTGGAGGGGTTCTGGACTTCTACGTCTTTACCGGTCCAACACCAGAAAACGTCATCCAACAGTATGGCGAGGTAATGTGCGGAATTTGATCCACTTAGAATTGGAGCAAAAGAATAACGACATAAGCAAAAAAGACAAAACATGTATACATATATGAATACAAAAGACACAAATAAAAGAGGACTGAAGCCTAATTTGATTTATTTGGGGGAACGTCTATGCTTTCTTAATATACAAGTACTTACTAATCTGTAATGTCTAAGCTTTGATTTGATTTGTTACGCGGTTATTCTCAACCACTCAATATTATCAATATGACTAATTTGTGTTATCATTATCATCATTATCATCGACATCATCATCATCATCGTTACTAATGCTATTGTTATCAAATTCATTATCAATTTTTTGTTGTTATTTAATATCACTAATATCACTAATATCATTATTATTGAACAGGTCATAGGGAGACCTGTGATGGTTCCTTATTGGTCGCTAGGTTTCCAACTGAGTCGATGGAACTATGGTAGCCTCGAAAGAGTCAAGGAAGTTTGGTCATCCATGATCGAAGCTGGAATTCCATACGTAAGTATTTAACCCATTGCCTACTGTAACCTGGTGGCCCCTGTATCAAACCTATGAGAATGGGAGAATTTAGAAGTCAACGGGTTTATACATGGTGATACCCCGTATTCCTACATACCCTACAGAGACGCGCAGATAGTAAGCAAATAACTACCGTTGGTGAAGGTGATGGGACAAACTATCACTTCCGAGGCGATCTGGATGTAGCTATCTTTCCGAAGCGAAGCTGAGGAAAGATAGCGTATACATTCTGATCGACGACTACAAAAAGAAAAGGACGTGTATGCATCTACATAAAAGACACCTAGGCCCAAATTCACACCAAAAAAGTTTAAGTTTAACCCTACCCCGGCTGCGAATTTTTTTTCCGTACTCGAGAGGGCAAATACCCCATGTGCGCATGCGCGTGGACTTGTGATTTCTCTGCTACTTCCCATACGAAATGTACATGTATTCGCATCTACTGTGCACGATTCGCGTTCTACGAGTAAACGATGGCATAGTAGTCTTCAAACACAGACTCTGATTTGCCAGTTTGACAAAACAATATGCGTATGTGTCGCGATGTGCTTATTCAAGTCTGTGTAGTTGTATGATTCAGACCCAGTAGTGCATATGGAAATACATTGCAACTTGTATAGAATGGTATAGTAGTCTGCAAGCACAGACGCTAATCTGACAGTTTGACAACATACTAGTAGTGTGCTGAGAAGTACTTTATTCAAGTCGCCAACTTGTATAGAATGGTATAGTAGTCTGCAAGCACAGACGCTAATCTGACAGTTTGACAACATACTAGTAGTGTGCTGAGAAGTACTTTATTCAAGTCTGCGTAGATGTATGATTCAGACCCTACTGGTGCGTGCGTTAGAAATGCATCTCAATGTGTAGAGTGTAGTATAGTAGTCTGCAAGGACATAATAATATATTGTGTATTGATGAGTAGTGATTTTATGCAAGTTTGTGTAGTTTAATGATTCCAGACCCCATGGTAGGCCTATGTATTGTGCCACTGCTCTCTCACACTCTTTCTCTCTCTCTCTCTCTCTCTCCATATCTCTCTCTCTCTTTCTCTCTCTCTCTCTCTCTCTAGCCCTCCCTCCAGTATGCTCGCACTCTCTGTATTACTTTTATTTATAATCATGGTCTGCTGAGAGCCAGAAGGATGTTAACTCTTAACACAACGAATGCCCTTACTACTATGCCACTCTGCAAGTTGAGATGCCTTTCCAATACACGCACCAGTAGGGTCTGAATCATAAAACTACACATATTTGAATATAAAGCACTACTCAAGACACTATGTTGTCAAACTGTCCGATTAGCGTCTGTGCTTGCAGACTACTATACCATGCTATTCAATTTGGGATGCATTTCTGTAAGCACTAAAATGTCTGAATCATACAACTACTCAGACTTGAATACTAGTACTATTGCTACGCACGATATATGCGTAATTGTTTTGTCAAACTGGCAAATCAGAGTCTGTGTTTGAAGACTACTATGCCATCGTTTACTCGTAGAACGCGAATCGTGCACAGTAGATGCGAATACATGTACATTTCGTATGGGAAGTAGCAGAGAAATCACAAGTCCACGCGCATGCGCACATGGGGTATTTGCCCTCTCGAGTACGGAAAAAAAATTCGCACCCCGGCTTGAGGGTACGGTGCGCGCATGTGTTTCTTTAATTGCGCTCATTGGTAATGCGCGCTTAATTACGCCTGTTTTAGTGCGCTTTTGGATAATCTTCAGTGAAAGTGCGTTGCCCTGTGTAGATAGTATCTCTATCTTCAGTGAAAGTGCATTGCACTGTGTAGATAGTAGTACTATCTACACAGTGTAACGAACTTTTTGCTTCTCCCATCAATAATGGGCGAACTATCTTTCATCACGTGATTTACTTTTGACTAATCGTAGAGCAAGATTCTTAGTATGTGGGATATAATTAGAGTTAACCAAAACTTATGTGTACATAATGCAGCATTAACTTATGTATCATCGTA
This sequence comes from Strongylocentrotus droebachiensis, assembly GCA_035222895.1. Lineage (NCBI taxonomy): Eukaryota > Metazoa > Echinodermata > Echinoidea > Camarodonta > Strongylocentrotidae > Strongylocentrotus > Strongylocentrotus droebachiensis. Next base: position 23,321 of record JAVYIG010003847.1, read on the forward strand.
AATAGGTGGCCTGTATTATAGTCTGAATGTCATAATGTAGGGTTATTTAAATCCATATTCGTTGGTTGTATATCCCACACTTTCATAACAAGGGGGTAAAATGTATTGTTTGAACACAGGGTTGCCAAAATATAGGGTTGTCGAAGCACAGGCAATTCAGAACATGGGGTTATCGGAACACGGGTTTTTCAGAACATTGGGTTTTTAGTCTAGACATAGGTCTTTCGAACACGTGGTTGTCAGAACATATGAATAGAGGGTTGGCAGAACGTATAAGGTTGTCAGAAAATAGTGTTCTCAAAACATACAGGATTGCCGGAGGATCGCCTGCACATTAGGGTTTCGGAACATATGGTTGTAGAAACGAAGGTGTATCAGAACAAAATGTTGATGGAACATGTGTTTGCGTCAATACAAAAGTTGTCAGAACCTAGTTTGCCAAAATAATCGTTGTGTAATCATATGTTGTCGGGACAAGCATGGGTTTTCGGAAGTTACGGTTGTCAAAGCATGTTTTCCGCGGAATAGACATATTATATACCAATTGGTTGTTGGAACATGGACAAGAATATGGAATTCATCGCAATTTTCTATTTTGTTTTGTTTTGTCACCAACAGGATGTTCAATATGGAGATATAGACTATATGGACGAGAAGAAAGATTTCACATATGACCAGGTCGCCTATGATGGTCTTCCAGAGTTTGTAGATGAAGTTCACGCCCATGGGCAGAAATACATCATCATTCTGGTAAGAAAGTCTACATGGGGATGGGGGGGGGGGGTGTCTGGACTTAGACACCAAAGCTGTCACACAGGACTTATTAAATCGAGGTGTCTCCGAGAACTCAAAAATGTTGAAGCATAAACAATATCATTTATATACAAAATAAATAAAAGTGGTCCAAGAATGTTTGTTTGTTTGTTTTTATTTCCGTATAAAATCATCACAACATACAAATACATACATACATGAGATATACGGCGGATAGCCCATTTCAGGTGCATTAACAAAATACGCCTGTTCTTGCATGGGGTCCGGAATGGAACCTTGTGGCACTCCACATCTAATTAGCTGTAACTCTGATTTGTTTTGATTTAATGCAACAAATTGTTTTCGATTTGATAAATAACTTTTAAATAATTTCAATGCTATACCCCTTATTCCATACATATACAACTTCTCCAACAAAATACTATGGTCAAGCGTGTCAAACGCTTTTATGAGATCAAACTGGGTTGACTTGTTTTGTTTTACAGGATCACTGTATCAAGGAAGAAGAAGGATATCATGCTTATGACTCTGGTCTGGATCCAAATGTGTTTGTCCTAGACCACCTAGGTATCGACCCCATCATTGGAAAAGTAAGAATCATTTCTATTATTCTAATGGTCCCTGCTTGAACTGTTCTCATTGATAATTAAAACTAACAAATAAATTGTAACCTTCGGCATATTGGTCAAGATAATTTTAATAATAATGGTGATAATAACAATAATAATTATAAGGATAGTTATTATGATGATAATTATGATAACAATAATAATAACAATGATAACAACAATACTTATAACAATGATAACACGAAGAAGAAGAAGAAGGATCATAATAATGATAATAATAATAATAATCACATTCTAAATATATGCCGTACTTGTAAATTGCATATCGCTTTATGATTAAACGTCTGTATGCGCTTCCTTAGGAATAGGAATATTATTACCCCAGCTTTAGTTACAGCAATCCTGACGCTCAGTACAATCAAGGAATAAACTCTACCAGGTAACCACTTGCTACACCTGGGTCGAGTGTGGCAAATGTAGATTAGTGACTTTCCAAAAGACGTTAGTGCCGCGATGGGGTTTCGATACCCGTCCGGTAACCTATCAACTAAACCACAACACCTATAGGTATTGTTTTACAGGGATGGAGAATCATTGGAAAAAAAGAAAAAAAATTGTGTTTTAAAAGTTCTTGTAGCTAATGTATTAACGAATGTTAACATTTTAAATTTTTAATTGGATTTTGACGCGCAATAAAATGGTGAAAATCTTCATTTCTTGAGGTGCTTTACATTTGAAATATATGTTTAATATAATCAACAATAGGGACTTTTAGATTTGCGTGGACTGATACGTGTGACGTCCATTCAAGGCAGTGCATTAAAAGGAAGTCGACCGTAGCAATCCACGTTGTCTTCGTGCAAATCTAAAAGTCCCTAATGTATTGAGTGTCACGTCATAGCCTTTTTTAACCAATAGGATACTCTGTAACAAATAACCTATTTTCTATTGCATTCTAAAGGTGTGGCCTAATGAGAGTGTGTATCCAGACTTTATATACAATGTACATGGATAAAAGGATCTTTAAATTGTACATAATTAAGTGTCACGTGAAAGCTTTTCAACCAATAGGATACTTTGTAACAAAATAACCTGTTTTCTATTTCCTTATATAGGTGTGGCCTAATGAGAGCGTGTATCCGGACTTTACAAATCCTGATGCACAAGGCTGGTGGACAACACTCTGTTCAGATTTCCATGACGTCATCTCGTACGATGCTCTCTGGATTGTAAGTTACGTCACTTCTCAACCGGCCGGCCGGTAACCCTCATCGACTACTATTGCGATGTATATACCTCTCTTTAGAATCTAGCAATCTGATTGGTCGAAATTGGAGTCGTAATTTTAGCCATTCCCATACAAAAACGAACAATGCCAGTAACGGTTAATGAGAGTGAGATTCTCTAAAGAATTCGGGTACCGGGAAAATAATAACATTTTGATGAGATCCTCCTTGGTTTACGTGTTAAAACTTACCTTTGTGCGAGCGCGGACATCGTACAGTTCTTTTTGTCTGCGATTCCCAAATGATTGTAACATTCAGTCATCTTTCCAGCGAAGAGTAACAGACAGTGTTTCAGATTATCTGTGATGTTTTAACCAATCTTTACTCAAGAAAAGGATAACGTAAGAATTCTTAGTAGATTTTTGTGTCAATTCGGTATATAAAAGAGATGTCGACTGCTTTAATATTCGAGGTCTGGCTATTCATATACTGGCTCTCGGGGACGTTGCGTCCCCTTCAGCCTAAAAAAAAGCCAGACCTCTCTTAGCAGTCGATATATCTATAATGTTTAACATTAATATTACAGTCTGACACCAATGAACAGACCGATGAACCATGGGTATTTACATTTGCGGTTAACTAACTAAAAAAGACGATTATTTCCACAGTTGTCATCCTCACCTTGTTGAATGATGCATTCATTTGAAATTGTGGAAAAGTATTTAATATCAAGAAATGTAATTACTTTTCATAATTTAATATGTTGTAATATATTAATCATAATAAATGATCAGCTATGTATCACCTTTGAAATGAGAAAAAAAACATCGTTCTGAAATTTGACAGAGTATACGTGTATTATGTTACAGGGTATAAACGAACCTAATTTCGTCATGTATTATTTCACAGGATATGAACGAACCTTCAAATTTCATCCGGGGTTCGACAGCCGAAGGGGAATGCCCCAATAACAGATGGAACTATCCTCCTTACCTGCCAAGTGAGTAATGCGTCAAGCCCGCTGCTGTACACGAGGCGTCGAACGATTGTGCTATTACATGCGCCAATACAGTGTTAAGGCTCGTTCAGATATGAAGTGATCAACCGCGGCGGTGTTTTAATAACTTGTGTAAATGAATGCCAACTGCATGCAACAAAGGTTCCAAGTTGACACAATACGGCGCCATATGTTGCTTTGTTGGGCAAGCACAGAACAAAGAATGTGTAGTTTGTCCAACTGGAACCGATTTTGGCTTGTATGGTTGGCTCTCTTGCTGCTTATGGGAAATTATTATCACTAATTTAGCTTCTTTTTAAACACTTTCCATCACTTGGATTTCTTGGAACGTTTCACAAGTTGCATTTGTTATACTATGACAGTTTTTTTCCCCTCCACCCCCCTCTCTCTCTCTCTCTCTCTCTCTCTCCCTCTTCCTCTCTCTCTCCTTCTCTTTCTGTCTCACTCAATCTATTTTGTTGTTCTCTGAATGTGAATAAGCGTTCCAATAAACATTTTAAAACTAAGGATAAACAGAAAACCTAAATATAAGTGAGGCGATGCAGATAGCGACTGCATAATAATTTTCCCGAGGTGTTTTTGTGAGCTTGAAAGACAAGACATGTCCATTCTGTCTTTTCCGTTGCTATCCAATCAAATTGAGTTATTAATTTCACGATAATTCTCAGATCTCTTGATGGAAGAGGGAAAGATCTTTACCAAGACGATTTGCATGGATTCCCAGCATTCTGCCGGCAAGCATTATGACTTACACAGTCTCTATGGTCACGCAATGAGTGAAATGTCTTTCGTGTAAGTATGCTTTCTTTCTTCCATTTTTCAAAAAGAGATGGTTGCGTTCTGGTAAAGATGAGCAAATTTACTTCAGAGCTTTGAACAGAAATAATTTAGTACCATGTAGAATAAATTCATAGTAGTTCATTCATATGAAAAGTATTCTTCGCTTGAAATTCAGTCATAATTATATTCCAAATAAGACTGGAAAGGGTCAAAAACTTTGGACTGACTTTTGATGTATCTATCATACAGGTAAAGGGTCACTGGCCCGCAAACAATTTGATGTATATTTTCAGCCTGCATAATTTACCCTGATCAATAGTGATAAGAATTCCCTGCACTATAAAAATTAAATATATCCTCGAACCTCAAAATTTCCTCTTCCTGGTAGTGAACTATTAACAGTGGAGATAATTACTTCTAGTATAAGAGAAAAGGCTTTTATAGCAGAGTTATATATGTAAATTACTTATTCACTATGTATTAATAATTCCTCGCAACATCCTCTGCGCATCAGAATAACTTACTCGATAGATGGTGCCTCAAAACGCTGTGTTTACAAGTACTTTCAAATGATTCCTCGAACTCCTTAAAGGAACTTGGTAACATTGTTCAGATATGAGAAAGTGGTGCTAAGGTTGTGACTTTAATGCTAGATGTACAATTAAAGATAATCTGAACATTTGAGTGAAAACGGACCATTATTAATTATATAAATTGGTAAAAACTTATATGATCGATTCCTTAATTCTCCCAACTATATTATTACAATTTAATTACATTTTAGGTGAATGTAAATCATCACAAAGCAATAAATTGGCTCTGTATCCCATTCCAGACATCTAAGTATTGAAAGATTTGTAATAGCCTGTTTTATATCTTTTTTTCATGGAAAAACGGTTGGGAAAATTCAAAAATGGTTGGGAGAATTTACTGTTGATCATTGTTAAAGGGTGTTGCAGAGTGACGCCTTCAAAGAAAACCATATATATCTTTGTGGTTTGAGAAATGTTCAGGATTTTTTGCATGTCAGAGGGTTAGTACTGTAGAAGGAATATAATAAGTGACATTTTATACACAAATTACGCAATTTTTTGTCATCAACCTTCAACAATGTTACCGAGTCATGTTAAAGTCATGCAATGAAGTTCTACATATTTTTTCTCCACAGGACTCTAGAGACCCTCTTCCCAGAAAAACGGAGCCTGGTCCTGACCCGGTCCTCGTTTGCTGGTACCGGGAAATATGCTCAACATTGGTTAGGAGATAATCAGAGTATCTGGGAACAAATTTGGTGGAGTGTAGTAGGTGAGCTGCAATAGCAGACGTTGAGGGGGTACAATTCAAGCTCTCCTCCTACGGAGGACATACTGTGTATGATCGAATCTCTTTGATTATATAGCATTTAATTGATTATATAGCATGTAAATAGCATTACACCATACACCTTGCTCTCGTAAGCACACACACACTCATCAGTCTGCAAGAATCTTCAACTGTGAAGGAGGTAGACTTAACCCAAAGAAGAAGAAGAAGAGCTCCCATAAATAGGAGAGAAACAAAGTTGTGACACGAGCACGCGGGTTGGTTCATGGGTTAAATTGATGGTGAATCAAACAGTTCCCTCTACTGAGATGGTGTGATCGGGGTTGTGTGTCAGGACGCTTAAAGCTCTCACCTTTGACTGTGGATTACTAAACGGGGGGAAATAATCGTCATTTGTAATAATATTGCACAACAGAAAAATAAAGAAGACAATCTAAAATATTGCCAATAAACTTTTTTCAAATCATTGCTTGAAATCTGCTGTCTGGATAACCAACCTGTCCAGACACACGACGTGTGGATACGTGGTCGGTCGGAACTCTGGCACGGTGTTTGACGAGCTATGTGATAAATTTTTAAACATACCATTACTGTACCGTGCATTTATTTGGATTTGGGGTCTCACCGCGCTTCCAAAAGGACTTTGGATATTATTACCCCGGCCTTAGCCGCGGCAACCGTAATGTAAGGGTGGAGTGAGGCAAATGTAGATTGATGTCTTGTCAAAGGACGTTAGTGCTGCGGCAGCGATTTGAACCCCGTACCTTGTGGTTTACGGTCCAGAGACCTATTCACAAGACCACAACACCTCCACCTACACCTACATCAGCTCTCCACAAGTATAAGGCATTTTCTTTGTTATGTATGCATAGTCAAATTGAATATATATGACATACCAGCCATGTGATTTTTCCCATCAGAGATTCCTAAATATAAACGGAAAACCAGTTTCGACTGACTTCTCTCTCTCTCTCTCTCTCTCTCTCTCTCTTTCTCTCTCTCGGTCTCTTTCTACAGGCATGTTTGAGTTCAACATGTTTGGATTTCCATATGTAAGTATAACGATTAAAACAAATTGTTGTTCTGATATTTCTTAAAAGATGAAATATCCTCATTTCAATTTCAATTATTTCCTTACTTTTCAGGTAACTAAAAGCAAGTGGACTGCTCTAATATGTTGCAATGTTAATATGTTGAACTACGATACCTTTATATTTATGGTATTATTACAATTTTTTCTTGTATTAAAGGAAACCGATAAGGTGAGATGTGAAAAAAATATGAATAATGATAAAGATTATGAACAAAATGATAATAAATATACATTGCCATTACGCTGACAAAGTAACCAATCTGCAGAGAAAAACCCACAGAGGGGGGGGGGGGGGAGTAGATCACAATAGATAACTGAAGATGTTTAATCGTTAAAAAGTGGGATGTTGGTTCATCTTTTTTGACGCAACCACTGTTTGTCAAACTTTTCTTAAGTGATGAGAATCTAGATTCGGGAATAATAATACCGGTACATGTATTTACAATTTGTCAAAGTTTGTTGAGTGAACATTACGAGCTGGCGGATCCGATATTTCATATAAACATGTTCATCACCTAAAAATAAAAAAGGGGGAGATAAATTCTTAGAATAGTATTTCAAGGGGGCAGGGGTAGATTCTGCCCCCCCCCCCCCCTCCAGTGGGCGTTATTAAAATATTCATGTGCCAAATGATTCAGAATTTTAGAAATATTTAAACAAACTGAAGTTCTTTTCACTTTTTATTTTGTTATATATCTTCTTCTTCTTCTTCTCATTCTTCTTCTTCTTCTTCTTCTCGTTCTTCTTCTTCTTCTTCTTCTTCTTCTTCTTTGTCTTCTTCTTTTTCTCGTTACATTTTGTTTTAGATCGGAGCTGATATCTGTGGGTTTTGGTACAATACTACTGAGGAGCTGTGCTGGAGATGGATGCAAATTGGGGCGTTCTATCCTTATTCAAGGAACCACAACGGCGACGGAATGATCGTAAGTTAGTTTAGAGTTCTACCTGTATCTGTTCTGATCGGTAGGCTATTCCTAACAGCGTAACAGTACCTTATTCGAACCGTCTTAAATGATATGAGAGAGAGGGAGAAAGCTCGAATATAATTTCATTGTCTTTACCAGAACTCAACTTTCGCTTGCACTCTTTCTTCCAGCCTCAACATCTCACAACCTCCAGAAATAGGTATATGGGACTACACACGTATGGGGCATCAATGGAAGTTTGGTCCAAACTTTAAATGTGCGGTCAAAACCTCTCAGCTATTTCTTGTCATATTTCGCCAGGCAACTCTTCTCATGAGTAGTTCTTCCAAAGTTACATTCAAAGAGTGAGAAAGTTCATAAATTATATCAATATCTTTACGTGAACTCAATTTTTTTCCCCACGTTTCATTTCAGCCTCAGCACCCAACGGCCTTCAGTACTGAAATGGCCGACATGTCACGTGACATCTTATTGCATCGGTACCGCATGCTCCCTTACCTCTACACACTATTCTACCACGCCCACAAAGACAGTTCGACGGTTGTACGACCACTGCTAAATGAGTAAGATCATTCTTAACAGAAATGGAGCTAGAGGGGGGGGGGGGGGGCTCAAGTCCCCCCTCCCCCCCCCCCCCCCCAACAAAATCAAGTACCCTCTCTATATTGTTGATTTTTATTGATTATACATGGATTTAAACGAGGGATATGTAATGCAAGAACCCCAAAGTCCCCTATTCCACCGAAGGCCCCCTCCGTATGTTTGTATTGAAATTGCCTCAGGTTCTTTTTCTTTAAGAAATCTTTGCGATAGTCTTTACTGCTATGCTGGGACTCGATCCTAGCACCTCCATCGGCGGGATCAAACCACTAACACCCCTATAATAATTTGGATCTTTGATATTTTAGACTTTACTCACTTTTTACAGATTCACATCTGACCCTCTGACTTATGACGTAGACAGACAATTCCTTTGGGGGCCAGCTTTCATGATTTCCCCTGTGCTAGAAGAGGTAAATATCGACGTTTCATGTAAATTTAAGCATCTATTTATAATTATTATTATTATTATCATAATTATTATCTATCTTCATCATCATTATTATTACTTTCATCATTACTATTATTATTAGGCCTATTATTGTTATCATTATTATTTACCCCCTCCCCCCTAAACAAAATATATTTTTAAAAAATTGCAAATTGTAAAAAGTGAAACTTTCAAAATTATATCAATAGCCTTTTTCTTATTTTGAACTAATTCGAAACCATTATCGATTATGTTTACGCCTCATCTCTTCGTTGTAATATAAACCTAATTCTTGCCCAGTACTTTACGCGACAATGAGGGCAGTATTAATACCAAATTTTTCTCCTATGGATCTCAAAAGTGACTATTGGTCATTTTAATTTCTTACATTTACCCCGTTTTCTTGGTCCCTTTTCCCCTATATAGCAAACATTTATCGTCGAAGCATACTTCCCGGATGCCAGATGGTACGACTACTATGACGTAAGTCCATTCAAGTTTTTTTAAAAATTGAAATAAGTAGGCTAAATAAAGCAGAAAAGTCAGTTAGAGTCAGTTAAATATCAATACGGGTTAATAACTCAAATCAAGAAAAATGTAGTCAAAAAAAATTACGTGTATACCGTGTGTCTCAAAAAAAACGTAACACTTTTGAAATGGTTGCCAAATTGAGCATATATAATTTTATGAAAAAATGTTGATATGTATGGAAAGCTAAAGGACCAACCTTTCATATGATATGAAAAAATTGAAAAAAAAATCATGCTTCGATGAACAGTGTTCACTTAAGTTAGAGGTATGAAAATGGGCCTGCGCAGGATTTTTCCTTCCAATTTTGGACAGGTAAGTTACTTTTAGCATACAAAATAAGTTTGATATGAGATATTCATGATCGATGGATTAAGAGTTAAAAGGATGTTTTGAATACCAGTCCTTTCTCTCTGTCATTTATCAATCCCCAAACACCACCCCTGCCACACACACACACACACACACACACCAACTTCCACTCCCATCTTATTGTATCATTGATCTGGTAGATGTGAACAGGATGAAGGAAGAATGGGAAAATGTTAAATTGAAATACCGTATTCAAAATCATAATTGACATTATGCAACCCACTCTCCTCCCCCCCACAACCTTTTCCCATCCCATCACCTACCCCTTGCCTTTTCTTTATCAGTTTTCTTCCGTAAGTTTGGTGGATCATCAATCACATTTTATTCAGGTTTTATGAATGACCCAAACATGTAATAGCTAAGTACATCATTCATTATGCATTGAAAATACCAGAATTCGAGGTATTCAAAATATCCTTTTGATTCAAAATATCCTTTTGATCCATCGATCATGAATATCTCATATCGACCTTATTTTGTAAGTTACAAGTAATTTACCTGTCCAAAATTGGAAGGAAAAATCCTGCGCAGGCCCATTTTCATACCTCTAACTTAAGTGAACACTGTCCATCGAAGCATGATTTTTTTTTAATTTTTTCATATCATATGAAAGGTTGGTCCTTTAGCTTTCCATACATATAGACATTTTTTCATAAAATTATATATGCTCAATTTGGCAACCATTTCAAAAGTGTTACGTTTTTTTTGAGACACACGGTATAACTTAAATCAAGTAATATCTACAGTAAATAACTTGCGGTAAAAACACGATCGCCACTTTTTCCGAAAAAAATAAACTCAAGAGAATTTGTAATACCTTAATGAATATCCCATTTGGATTTTCATATTCGAATTATGTAGTACGTCATTGTTATGTTCGCATCGCGGCGTTTTTTTTTTTTTTTTTTTTTTAATGATGACGTTAAGTGTAATACGCGTCCCATTTCTGTGTGTTATAACATGTTATAAGTGAAAACCCGCGAACCTTAAGTTTGGAGTACAAAATTCAATTTATTTCAGGGAACAGAGATGACCGAGCAGGGAGGCAAATTGTCACAACTCGAAGCACCAATGGAGCACCTTAATCTTCATGTACGAGGAGGATATGTACTCCCAACCCAACAACCTTCTAACACCACGGTGTACAGGTAAACAGGTGTTAGTAGTAGTAGTAGTAGCAGCAGAAGTAGTAGTAGTTATTGTTGTAGTATTACTATTAATATTGTTGTTAGAATTATTATCTTCATCGTCAGTGTTGTTGTGTTTGTCGTTGTCAAGCGTCATTATCTAACTTTTAATGAAACAAATCATTAAATGAAATACGTAATAGAAACTTTCGGCTAAATTACAACTTAGAGGGCGCAAGAGTTTAAAATTGACACAAATTTCAGATAGACGATGTTGACGTGACGTCATTGAACCAATGAGATTGCCTTCATACTATAACCAGTTTCGTAATTCATTCTGTTTGTTTGTATGATCACTGTAGCCGTCTGAATCCACTCGGTCTGATCGTCGCATTGGATGACGATCACGGGGCTTTTGGCGACCTGTTCTGGGACGATGGAGAGTCACGAGGTACATTACCGTCCTACGAATACAAATCATGAATTCCATTTATTGCACTTCCCATCAATGTATCATGTGATAACCGACATTTTTTCTTATTTTTATCATAATAAAATCAAGGGCCATGGGGACCCGAAATATGTTCCTGCGATAATTGCTCCGGAATTTATTTTGTCAGTTGTTACGGCTGGATTTAAACTTTTTAAATTTATGTTAGGTTTATTGTTAGGGTTATTTATCAATCTTTTGCAAGGTTTGAAGTTAAGAATTCGGCTAGTTTAGAAAGTTGTCGCAATTCAATTGTCGCATAAGTAAATGTCATACAGACCCGGTTGTCTCAAACTTTCACTATAATATATTATTGCTTTTTATGAACAATAGATTGTTCGAGATTTGAAGGGGAAAAAAATCAAACAAACAGACAAACATAAGAAAAAAAACATTCAAAATAAACACAGGTCACACCAACGTCGATGCAAAGCTATTAAACAATGTTTAATAAATGCACAAAGATGAAGTAAAATATCACTGGGCATACACTTCAAGATGCAGAGGAAGAACATCAGTCACACCAAAGCGACCGACACCAGACCAAATAAAGAATTCATTAATCCGAAAAGAAAAGAATCTGTCGGCCAGGAATCGGTATGAAGTCGTACCAGTTACACCGAAGAGCCGCCAGGACAACGACAACAGACCGGAAAAACCCCACCACGGATGAAAAGAATCCGTCCGTCTTGAATCGGCTAAGAGTCGGTTTGGCGGTGTGACTGAAATATAAAGATTGTATTATATCAAATTTATGATATCCTAGGTTTCTATAAAATGTCCTCTTTGTCAATCACAGATACGTATGAAAATCGTGAATACAGCCACTTAAGGTTTTCTGTTTTCGCGGTGAATTTTTCTATGGATGAATGCAGATGGCATTGATTATATCATCGGTTTCTATACATGTCCTCTTTCCCAATCACAGATACTAATAAAATTGGTGAATACAGCCTGTTAGAGTGTTCCGTTTTCGAGGTGAATTTTTTTCCGTGGATGAATGCAAATGGCATTGATTATATCATCGGTTTCTATACATGTCCTCTTTTCCAATCACAGATACTAATAAAATTGGTGAATACAGCCTGTTAGAATGTTCTGTTTTCGAGGTGAATTTTTTTCCGTGGATGAATGTAGATGGCGTTGATTGTATCATTTGTTTCTATAAATATCCTCTTTTTCAAACACAGATTCATATGAGAATGGAGAATACAGCCTGTTCGAGTTTTCTGTTTCGGAGGTGAGTTATTATGTGGATGAATCGGGGAGACCGGTTCTAGATGTGGCGAAAATCAACTTGTGTAGCACGTCATTTGAACAAAATACTTATTCCATAGAATTTTCATCTTGAGATACGTTTCGAGTTCATTTTATTGGGAATAGTTGAAAAGAAAATGCTGGGGAAAAAGTTTCATAACATATGTTTGTTGAAACGCTGTACATGCATGGAGAATATAGTATTCATAAAGCACAGATATGGTCTTCTGTTGTTGGGTAAAATCTACGGGTAAAATCTACATCAATGTTGTCGTTCAGCCTGTGGCAAATAAAGTTAAATAAAGTTCAAATTAAACAACGTGCCTCATACAAATATATGTTTCTTCTATTGTGGGTACGTAATACTCGCGATGTTGACCTTTTCCTGTTCTATTTTATGCCTCTGTTATTCTTTATAAATATACATTTGTCTCTATATCATTTTCCTCCTCTCTCCGTTCTCTATATGAAGAGCTTGATTCCAAAAGGAGCTAAATCCATATTTTATCAAAATGGAGTTATTTGTCTTAAAATAATGATTTCCTACATGGGGACAAAATGCACTATATCAACTTCGAAAATTTTACCAGGAAGTATGACAAAAATTAGGTACAATATCATGTTTCATTCCAAAAGGAGCTAAATCCAAATCGGTTTCATTCCAAAAGGAGCTAAATCCACTTTGAGTAAATCACCTTTTTCCCCCTCCACTTTCCCTTTAGCAATGTACCTTCATGTTGTTATATACGTTAAAGGTGTCGCCCTGGACCAATAATATATGATAAGACAAAAAATCTACCAGTCATTTCTAATTTTTACTAAATTATTAGATTTTGTGGATTTAGCTCCTTTTGGAATGAAACATGGATTTAGCTCCTTTTGGAATGAAACGGATTTAGCTCCTTTTGGAATGAAAATGTGATATGTTGTCTACATTCGTTTCAAAAGTTTTTTTTGTTGTGATTTCATTATTATTATTTAAAAGGAAAGGTTTGCTACTAAATTTTAATAAATGTCAGTGACTTTATTGAGAAATTATGAAATTTTCCAGGTACAATATCATGTTTCATTCCAAAAGGAGCTAAATCCACGAAAACAAAAATTCTAAAAATTTGGTAAAAATCAGGAAAATCTGGTAGATTTTTTCTTACCATATATTATTGGTCAAGGGTGACACCTTTAAAATATATAACAACATTAAGGTCCATTGCTAAAGGGAAAGTGGAGCAACAAAAATAATCGATTTACTCAGAAGTACCCAAAGTGGATTTAGCTCCTTTTGGAATGAAACTCTTCATATGTTAACTTGCAATTTTCTCTCTACACCTGTCTGTCTCCCCCGCCCCTTCTCTTTTTAACACTGTATATCACTCGATTTTTTTTCTCTATTTCCGTTGTTTCTTTCCACTTCTCTCTCTCCCCCCTCTCTCTCTCTCTCCCTCTATTTTTCTCTCTCTCTCTCTCTCTCTCTCTCTCTCTCTCTCTATCTTCCTCCCTCCGTGAGTCTGCATATCTACGTTTTGCTTTTATCTCCATTGCTGTCTCTATTTTAACTTCCGCTCTTTATTTGTCTGCAACAGCAACATTAGTAGTAGTAGTATTAAAGGTAGTAGTGTCAGTCTCATCCCTATTATCCTCCCCACCATCATCATCGTCATTCTACTCCTCCTCCTCATCATCGTTATCTTCATCATCCTCATCATCATTATCATCCTAACCATCATCATCCTCCTTATCATCGACATCCTTTTTATTGTCACCATCCTCAACTTCATCATCTTCCTCATCATCATCCTCATCACCATCACCACCATCGTCATCATCATTTCCTTATAATCATCCTCATCATTCTCATTATCCTCATCATCGTCCTCAACATAACCATCATCATCATCTCAACATAACCATCATCATCATCCTCAACATAACCATCATCATCATCTCAACATAACCATCATCATCATCTCAACATAACCATCATCATCATCCTCAACATAACCATCATCATCATCTCAACATAACCATCATCATCATCCTCAACATAACCATCATCATCATCCTCAACATAACCATCATCATCATCCTCAACATAACCATCATCATCATCCTCAACATAACCATCATCATCATCCTCAACATAACCATCATCATCATCCTCAACATAACCATCATCATCATCCTCAACATAACCATCATCATCATCCTCAACATAACCATCATCATCATCCTCAACATAACCATCATCATCATACTCAACATCACCATCTTTATCATCTTCTTATTTGTCTCTTTACAGGGCATCCTCACAATGACAGTCCGTGTCGATGGGTACACAGATCCAAACTCGCTTTACTTTGCTGATATCTCCATATATGGCGCTGACAATTACGTGGAGGGGACTGACGTCATAATAACCACCGCTGTAGGTGAAGCTCCGGTAGATGGCGTCGTATTTGATGACGCAACACATGTAAGAAATTATGTCTCATTTAATATCTTTAAAAAATGCCTTTCGATTAAGAATTCTATGAATTATACATAACACATGATCAGGAAGAGCTAAAATGACAAAACATTTTGTGCCCATTTACAATGCAAAACACGGGGGCCGTTCATGAATAAAAGTGATTTAATTGACCCTAATCTCTAAAGTCTCAACATTGGCAACACGGCGTAAAATTGTAATCAATGTCTTTGAGAGATTGGCACTAAATTTTTGTTGAGTTTTGTAACTTTCTTTTATATTGGTTTATTTTATACACATTTTCATTTCTTTAATAATATAGGAGGGGGAAAATGAGGATAATTAGTGCCAATTCGAGGATGGGTTTGAGGAGGAGCGATTATTCATTTAGTTAATAATATATACGTTATATCCTGATCATCACAATCGGACACTCTTCCCGATTGATGATGTATGTATTTCAATACCAAATAGGGAAGTAATCGAACAGGAATAGAGAAGGTATAAGTGAATTTCAGATAAGTTAAATTAAATGGAAACTCGGGTGCTAGACTCAGATAAGCGTAATCTGTATTTCGTGAAAATGAAAAGAAATTTTGATGGCAGGTTTTTTCTACCTCATGATTTTGAATGTTCAAAGAGCACCCCTACGATTCTTTGTGTTTTATTATGATTCATTTAATGATTTAAATGATAGTTTATTTTGAATTACAGATTAGAAGCGAACAAAATGATCAAATGCTTTGTTTAATTATTATTTTCGCAGGTACTGACATTATCGGGCCTAGATCTTGACATGATGACGCCATTCACGATCAAATGGGTTTGATAACAGGAAATTTCACCTTCGTAGCTCTACCGCAGACGATGTTTAACAGAACGATAATTTGTAATAGTTTATGTTAAAGAAATTAAAAGCAGTGAGAAGGTGTGAGTGTCGATAAGAATTTAATAGTTTTTTGTTGAGAACCAGAAGGCATTAGCCCCGTGACAAAAGTATATGAGTTAACGTCCGTTTTCGCTCCAAACAGGCAGTTTTCAAGTTCCAACATTTTCTCTCTAGTTTGTAAATGAAGGGATTGTATGCCCTTCGCAAAATCTCGAGTTATAATTGCTAACTGTTAGAAAATTACATTACTTATAAGGGTAGAATCTCTATTTCTTTGGTTGCTTTTTTGTGTGCATATGATGCCTTTTAAGTTTGCTTTACAAATCAAAACAAATCGCGTTGAATATGTATATTAGATAAAGTGAAAATATACCAAGCGCTATTGGCAATCTTCTTCACGTGGTCGTAAATATGTATATAGTTAAAGATGTACAGGGTGACGCGTGCAATAAGGACATAACACCCGAGATCTGCAATTTCAACAATATCATTGAGACTATGGCATTGTTTGTTTTTGATTGGGCAGCAAATTATTTTACAACTAGGCCTATAATGACACCAACATCATCAAGTTTGGGTAAGGCGTTTTGAATCTACTTTTTTACGAGGCAAATACCGTTTTCAAAATTGTTACATCTGCAATCCCGTAGTCATGCTAAAAGCAAGAAATTTGCACATGCCGGCTTCCCATACAATAAAGATCAGTCACGCGTTCAGGTGCTGTGTTCTTTTTTTCATGTCACCCTGTATAACTATTGATTGCTTGATCGCTTGCTTGCTTCGTTGCAAACGCGAATAATCATTAATAAAAATTCACTCAATAAAATGATTCCTTTTTGTTTAATCAGATGCACTTAAATGCTATAAATGCTGCTTTTTGAGGAAACTGGTCTTGAGTTAGCAATGCTTTTCAGAAAGCAACGTGGTTATTAAAAACACCTCCAAAATATTAGTGGTTGCTGAAATACGGAAAGTGAAATGTAAAATAAAATATTGAAGTGAAGTAGTCACGTACGTACACAAACAATTTGTTTCGTGATTTGTGAACCAAGATCAGCATGATTTTCTTTTAAAGGTTGTTGTTGTTCCTCGGAACCATTAACTTGTGTACTTGCTCGATGAAAAAGCAAATACAGTGTACGATTTAAAGGTTATGACTTTCACGAATTTGTGTGAATACCTAAAGGAAGAGTTGTGGTAAGAGTTGTCGCAGTCGAGTGGTGTGAACAATTAAAAGGGACTTGTGTCATTTAGTAAGTAAGCAACCCACTCTATCAACATTATTTCTCTCCGCTCATGTGTTGATATGGTTCCCGGTAGAATGTGAAGGTCAATGTTGTTGGATTCGCTAGAACGCGCCTGTGAAATGGCGCCTGTGTGGCTGGAAAGGCCAGCGGAGTGGAGAGTGTGCACCTTATGTGCAGAATATCAATTGAATCGAAAGACCGAGCTACTAACAATTATACATGAACCAGCCTGGAACCTATTATTAAGCGCTTTACACAATTAATATAACTTCATGTATTATGCCATCATTTTGTCATTCAAAACTGTACCATTGTCAAATGGAATACTTCCAGATGTTAGGCCTAATTATAAATTGATATTATTAAAACATAATAAAGTTCCGACTTAACATAACGAAGTTCTGACATTTGTTCATTTATTCGCATTTTTTCCCTTTTTAGGGTAGTAGCTTTTATTTTGTTTTTCACATTGTGCATATTAGCATGTCCATGCTGATCATAAAATGTATATATTTCAGAATAATGGTCATGCCCGAATATGTTTTTGTTATTATACATTTTTAATCTTAATAAAGAACTTTCATAACAATGAATGAAAGCATTATATTTGCTTAAAAATCACACCATTATATTCTTTTTAGATATTTTCATTTTCCGCAGGACATAATAAAACGTGATCCGTTAATAACCCTTTACAATGTAGCTAGAACAAAAGTATTTGGTATAAATGATATAAGTTCTCAAACAATTTCCAAATAAAATCAAACATTTCTATATAGAAGTATACCATAACAGCCTCTTCTTCTTTTTGTTGTATTGGTGTTGGTGTTGTTGTTGTTGTTGTAGAAGAAATACAAAACATGTCACATCATTGCTCGTTTACGCCATTAATAATGTACTCCATATTGTGTTAAGAGATTGCAAGCGTCTGTGTTATTCATTTGGATTTCTTAGTAATACTAATTTGTGGGATATTTATTTTTCCAAATCCCAAAATTGGCCGTATCGAATTTATGATTGGCTATTCACTGATTCTACCTGAGCGAAACATCAGCACCAACACTTAAGAGTACATTTATCTTATGGGGCAGGGGATCAGCATTAGTCAAAATATCAAAATAAGTTTGCATTGTTAATAGTGTTTTCGGAGAGGAAGAAAAATAGCGACCACATAGGTGAATTAGTCCCCATTTGCTGGTGTTTATCGGAGCTTGTCAAAAAAAAAAAAAAGTTTGATAATCGCGCGGTAGATATTCACATATAGAAACAAGCCATCATGAAAATTAAAAAATATAGACATTCAATAAGATATATCACTTGGGGCAAATTCCCGTCTCAAACAAGAAATAATGTTCAGACTGAGGTTTGATCTTTTAAGACGTCTTCAGCTCAGGCGGACAAAACATGAGAGTGCGAGTATTAAGAATAATTTACATCTCTCGATCCAAAGAGGACAATTAGACGATATGGACTAGACACTTTTTTCTGTAAATGGACTAAAATCATATCATATTCCATCAGCCTCGCCGGTATAGGTCAAGCGAGCATCAATTACTTCTATGTGCCGAAACTGAGAGGGAAATATTGAACCAGCAGCTCTCACTTACATACAATGAAACTGATGTCCAGAAAACAGCCGTGAAGGAAGACGGAGGCTCTTTACACAGCAATCAGCCCGGGGGTTACAAAAGGCAAAGGCGCCATATTAAATATATGATAGATTTGTAAATAAGTACGAGACAGATGCAGCTTCGCTATTGAAAATGGGCACGAGACTTACACGAGCAGAATGTCAGATATATATTACCTATACAATTATCATATATTACTTTGTTATATATCACTTCTAATAAATATATAGTTATAACATAAAGTTTCTTAGTGTGTTTTCTTGAGCTCGACCTGCAATCAACCCGACTTTAACAAATCTTATCTCCATATTGACACGAAAGGAGTTGCTTCGAATTTTGATTATTAATAATACTACATATCCATTATGATTATGTTGCACATGCGCAAACAAAGTGTTGGTGAATGAGAGCCTTCAATAAAGCACCATTCTCGGATACAGCTTATTTTAACTTTCGTGATTATTCTTCTTGCTTTTTAGTTTATGTGTGTGAGTGCGTGGTGACATCAATATATTTAACTTATGAAAACTCTTCTCACCCTAACAGTTTTTATCAACGTTTACATGAAACAGTCTACTTCACAACGACAATGACTGAAAACTGTGACGATAACAATATAATACATTTATTAGTTCATATAGATACAGAGTATTGAATAAAATAGACATTCATAGTTGTTTTTTTCGACGACGTATCAAGAATTGAAATGCATGAAAGAAATTATGGTACTGCTAAATGTACATTTAACACGCACCATATCCATGATATCTAACTACGTAAAATATATACATCTGTTAAAATACTGACGTATTTGTGCATTGCCCAACCAAGTTGCCCTTGTTTTAAGCCAATGAGAGAAATTAGCAGTCATTAGGTTAGGTCAGTTTGTTTCTAAATAGCACATGTAGCATTATAGTATGCTAGGCAACGCTGCTTAACTTTAAATTATCTACATGGGTTTCTACCATTATAATATGGTAAGAAACGCCCCTGTACCTTTGAAATCATCTATATGGGTATTACTGTTTAAATGTTAGCATATTGTCCGTCCGAGGCAGTAACATTACAACTAATGGATTTCAATCTTGGTTTTTTACCTAGGCAACCACAGTTTGTCAAATTTCGACTCAATCAGTAATCCCGTTATAATGATGTATCACAACCATTAGTTACCTTTTCTCATGCATCATAACAGCCATAATAGTACTTATTCGTGAATTACAGTTCCATTTAGAAATTAGAACACTTGACAATACTAAATTTATGAACCTTTGGAATTATGAAACCTCTTTCGTTGCCGTAATTACAAACCTTCAGAATTTATAAACAGTATCACTTTGGGAATTATAAACCTTCAAGCCTCAAAATAACGGTCTGCAGAGTAATGAT
This sequence comes from Strongylocentrotus droebachiensis, assembly GCA_035222895.1. Taxonomy (NCBI): domain Eukaryota; kingdom Metazoa; phylum Echinodermata; class Echinoidea; order Camarodonta; family Strongylocentrotidae; genus Strongylocentrotus; species Strongylocentrotus droebachiensis. Next base: position 43,454 of record JAVYIG010003847.1, read on the forward strand.
ACTGGGAGTAATGCACTGTATGTTCAAAATGATACATATTTTTTCATTGTCGGCTTATCTTTCGCCTAGTTTGTGTGGAACCTTCAGAAAAAGCTCTTTGGAAACAGCAATAATAAAATAGAAATAGTAATACAATTTCAATTCCAATGAAGCGTTGTTTGTACAGAGGATTATTGATTTTAATAAAGAATATCATACGTGCATACTAACATAGAATTGTTATTTATATAACACAAAACCAATGAGCTATTGCTCAATATGCTTTCATGACATATTAGTGCTTTAATACGACATGAAAAAATGAGGAAAGGAAATAGAAATAAACGTATACTAAAGTGGTGTGTCTTTTCAGTTCTTAAAAGAGTCGACCAAAATGGAAATGCAGATGAAAGAATGGAGGGTGTTCCCTATAATCTTAGACATTTTAAGAAAAATCTACAAAATATCATATGATATATTAACTAATATAAGATCATTTTAACAACATTTGGGCTCCCTTTCAATCATTCATCAAAATGATGAAGAAAGGAACTTTGAGATTATAATCTTTCTTACGGAATGACTGTACATAAAAGGTCCATTTTCTGTTTAAAGTTTATTTATTCCACATTTACATCAAAAACAATTTAATTCTTTTCTTTTTTTTACAAGCGTATAAGCGTAGATTAGAAAATAATTTTAAAATTTCAAATCAAGTATAATGTACGGAAAATAGTTACGAAGTTTCGAAATATATAGATATGACAGGCAAGATAATATAATGTAAAATGTGGGGAGCCTAAATGAAAATCATAGCTTGTATGTGAATATGCTCCCGTACTGAGTAACATAATATATTGGGTCTGAATTAAAAAGGTAAAGGAGGTGAAACGGAGTAGTACTAGTATGATTCTAAAGACGTACAAGGAGAATTAATTTGAGAAAAATAGAATAAAGAGTAAAAAAAAATAATATAAAGAAAATAACATATCAGTCATTTCGTATTGAACATAGCTATTGACCCTACACTATTTAGTCATAAATGTAATGAATGGTTGACAGGACAAACTGAACTGTAGTGAAAGTACCTCATAATTGGGTCTCATAATTATTTATACACATGTATCATTCATTTATATTTTTTAAATGAAATGTCTATAATATTTTGTTTCCAATATTCATTCTTTGACAATTTCATTCCTTTACGCTTGGAATCGGCTCATGCCAACATGGTATAGATCAATGATATCAATCATACGGTATTTCGATTAAAACGAATATTGATTAAAATGCGATGTATTTATATGCTGAACTGAAAGCATAAACACAAACAAAGGTAAATGGGTATTTGGGGGCTTCTTAGGTGGTAGTAGTAATGTTTTACTGAAAGCCGAATTACAGGTTTTGTACAATAATAAAAGCAAACATCAAAATTACAGGGAACAAAATAGAAATAACAACAATGTAGAAATAGGTTACAGGATCATCCAGAAATCTTTAGGCTTATAATCTTGACCTGGCTTTTCTATCTAATAAGAAGACCTGACATCAGTAATCATTAATTAACAATCGCTACGCATAACAAGTAAAGAAAGATGAAGTGAATAAATCAGTCAGTAATTAGTTCGTTTGAAATGAATTTATAAATATACATGTTTGACAAGCAATATGTATACATGCTTAACCAAAGGCGTAAACAAAACCAAAAAAAATGCGAGCTTCTTCACAACGGAGAAGAAGGTCGCAAGGGCATCCACAATCTCCTAGGTTACAATGTTGATATGGCTATTCTGTTTAAAAGGGCAGACAAGCAATCAATAATCAATAATCAATAATCAATAATCAACAACAAAAGTCATCACAATGTGTTTAAAGCTTCGCGGGTACAGATATCAATATACAAGTTTGCTCTATATTAGATTGGAAAAAATTGCATTGTTCATCCTGATTAATAGCGCATTAGTTGATGATATAATTATTTTTAAAAAGCATTAAACTATGAAAAACAAAATGTGTTTTCTTTGATTACATAAACCCCTCATAAGAATTTGTAGCCATGGCATGAGCAGTAGATCAGAATTAGAGGCAGGGTTAACAAAAAAAGAATAGTTGCAAAATGCACTGGTAAGCACGGGTAGCCATATGTGCCAAATTCTTAAAAGACTGACAATGAAATTCACGCAGAGTGGTGACATTTGTCCGCAATATTCGCAAATGTTTGGTCATCATTTTTCTAAAGCATCAATCCTAATTGAACGAATGTTAAAAAGCCCCCTTTAATATAGCAAATCGAAGCAGCAGTTGTTAACAAAATAATTAAAGCGCGGTTTTTTTGTTAGAGAGAGATAAATAGGCCAGTTTTGAGATTCAACCAAATCTATACTTAAGTGCCTCGATAACAATTTTTGTTTCAATAGTCAAAATGCAAACTGTATATATTACGTGGTGTTAGGTAAGGCAAATCATAAAGTTTGTCCGACCTAGCAACAACTAATGAATGACTATTGAAATACATGTATCCGTAACAGGTGAATGAAATAATTGGTATCGAGGCGCTTCGCAAAGGCATATGCATAAATTTTGTTACATTACGAAAATGTGAAATTAAGTGTATATTGCATGTTTGTTTGAGTGATAAAGCAAGATTGTTTTAATATTTGCTTGCTTGTTTCAGGGGAGTGTGTATGTTTGTCATGGAAGATTATCTAAAAATAAAGCAGCCCTACATTCTTCAAAGAAAGAAGAATGCACAGCCTAACAAGAGTAGTGCTTTTTGCAACTTTTCACTTTCGACCTACTGCACGTTCCATGACTGAAAATCATTAATAATTGGGTATAATTTCAAAGAAGAATAAACACATTTTCTATTAATACTAAACATAGAGGTGATTATGCCATGGCAGGAGAGATTTGATCGGTCAAACTTGATTTTCCAAACTTTTTTGAGGGGGTTATGGACTTGCTTTGTTCCAAACTTCCTCACACTAACATTTTACCTGCATTTTATTAGAGTTATATATAGGTCTATTCTTTTGTGACGTTTACTCTCGATTCTTTCTTTGATTTCAAAAGGAAATATATAAGTGGTTTTTATAATCTTAGACTTTGGCAAGATTCAAGAACAGCCCAGAGAATATTATCAAATGTTAATTTTCAACAAAGAGTTCCTGATGGGCCTATCAAGATTTAAATTATGATACCTAATCATTCACATTTCATTTCAATAAAAATGGCTTATTAAACTACATGGTTTGCAGCAATGAGCTGAATTGCACATGTATATACAAAATAAAAATGAACTGTACAATTCAAACTTCATGGCAATAAATACAACAAATACAAATATTGTCTAACTACATTCATCAATATAATTATACAAATAAAATGTAAGGTCTGACTTCTGTCTTAATCAACTTGTAAATTAAAACGTTATGATCTATTATATCAAAATCCTTTGAGAAATCTTATATAACTATAGTTCGCATGGATTTTGAGTTGTCAGCATTATTGTACAGTGCGTATCAACAAAAAGTGTGCCCAACTTTGGTAGCTCTTATTTGAACATTCATAACCAATATGACTTTGGAATTGATTTCATGATGAAGAATATCCTATTTTCTGTCCATTGATACCCTATTCATCATATTTCTGCCGGCGGTGACTGAGCACCGGGGTCTTTAATAAATGTTGTCAAAATCGCCTTGTTCTAAGTTTGGGCTTAATGAACCAATGTTGGTCAGGCCATATGCATGTGCTTCTTACGTCTTAAATCCTTTTAAATGCTAGTTTATGCCTCGTGCTTCAGTGCTTCATGGTATAAAATGATGCAATATATTTAGGCTTTCACAGAACCGTGTTTCTATCCGCAGAATAACCTTTAATTATTTCAAACAGCCTACTAATTGATTGTCTCATGATATCTAAGTTCTCTCTTCTCACTTACTGCGCCATTTCACACGCGTAATAATAATAATAATAATATTGGATTCTTATATAGCGCACGTATCGACCTTGCAAGGTCCTCAAGGCGCTCCAACATTACCCGGCTATGCTAGGCTGCCGATTACGACGCTCACAGCATTTAAAGGAATTCCCTCCTACCGGTACCCATTTAACACCTGGGTGGAGAGTGGCAAATGTAGATCAATGTCTTGCCAAAGGACATTAGTGCCGCGGCGGGACTCGAACCGCGGACCTGGTGATCGACACTCCGGCGACGTATCCACTCATCCACGACACCTCTACGCGTAAGGAGCATAAGGTGTTTTTTCTCGAATAGCGAATGAAAACTCAAAGGTTACTAAACCCAAATGCAAGAAAGAACACATTAAATGATAAATATAAACGAAATTGTCAGCAGATTTTCATGAAAAAAATAGCATCCGAATTAAACTGTATCCATTTTGTATCACTCAAGGAGATGGTAATAATAATAATAATAATAATAATAATAATGTCAATTTATAAAGCGCACATATCCATTCTTAAAGACTGCTCAAGGCGCTTTTGTACAACATCAAAATAATTATACAATATTAAAACTACAACATAATTATACACTATAAACACTACGACATAATTTTACAATATTAAAACTACGACATAAACAAATGGTGCTTAAGTTTCTTCTTAAATATTTCAACTGATGATGATTGTCTTATTTCTAATGGTAAAGTGTTCCATAGTTTGGGTGCAACGTTAGCAAAAGCCCTGTCCCCCCATTTGTTATTGGTTTTGGGTGTACATAACTGGAGCTGTGAACCTGAACGTAAATTCCGTTGTGGGGTGTACGGTTTCAAAATCTGATACAAGTAATAGGGTGAAGAATGAAGAAGTGTTTTGTAGGTAATGAGTAACAGCTTATACATAATTCTTTTTGAGACTGATAGCCAATGAAGTGATTTTAATATATCTGAGATACTGTCTGATCTACTGCGGAGAGTGACGAGCCGAGCTGCCATGTTTTGAACTCGTTGCAGACGGGATATTTGATTTTGAGGAAGGCCAGTATACAATGAATTACACATATCCAAACGACATGTAATAAAAGAATGAACAATCTGCTCAGTGGCTTTTTGATTCAGATATTTTCTGATCCTCCAAATATTGTGAATATGGAATGATGCTGAACTAACCTTAAACATGGGATGCGAATGAAGTCAAGATTGTAATCATCATAACAAAGAGCATATCATGAATTTTGCTTGTAATAAGCATTTCCTTGAGTTTGAGTTGATATTAACTCTTTTTTTTTTATCAACTGCCTAATATTAAATGTAAAGAAATTACCAATTGTTTTGAAATGAGATATCACACACAATGGCTTTTGGTCCACATTCATTGATTCATTCCAAACTTGGTACAAGTGGATTTTGACAATACCTTTGAAGAACCTGCTGTTCAGTCATCCTAGGCGGCACAATTATGAAAATGGTATCATTAGACAGGGTGTCAGTTCTTCCTAACAATAAAATATGATTCAAGGTCACAAATGTCAAATCAAGAGCTGCCAAAGTTGGTTACATTTTTTTCATACGCACTGTGATGTAACATATTCATCAAATATTGGAACTTGGATAACTTTACAATCTCTTTACAATGCAGTTTAAAGTCCAATGGAACAGGTGACAAAGGGGCAGAAAATCCTCCATTTGTATTACAAGCCACAATAAGGGTTAAGTTCATTGAACAAGTATACTATCATGTTATTACTAGTTCTTCAACGTCCGACACTGTTAAAATGATTAACAGTAAGGAGGACCTCTATGATTCCGGATTTTAATGAAAACATCTGTCTGCCGTGGTATAGCCTGAAAAATCTTAACATCATTTTAACAACGATTCCATCATGGCAAAGAGCTTATAGGACAAGTAGGCCTATACCAAATGAGTATTAAAGGAGACACAAGGCAGCCCTGTGGCACCACCCTAATGGCTTAATAGTATCACAAGTTCACCAGAGTTTTCCTTTGATACCTTCTAGGGTAAAGAGTTTTCGCGCTGCATTTCTGAACGGGACGTTTGTATAGATGTAAACGAAAATGTTCACCACATGGTTTGTGCTTCGGAACGTGTCGAATGCCCCAATGATAATAGCCATCAAATTCGTTGTTAGATTTCGGATCACCCGTTGCTGAAGAAGGGTAATTGTTATGAGAGGTAGCCATGTGATGATGAAGTAGATGGTGATGCATAGAAGCATTTTCGTGGTGGAGCGGCCGCGGATGTGCGCTACCCTTTTCTTTGGGTGCTTAAGCGGGATTTTCTGTGATGCTGCTTCGGGTTTAGAGTCTCCAGACGGAGCGATCGAGGCACCAGCTTTGGCCACTGACAGCCCTGTTGTATATTTACGAGGGATGTGTCCAGGCTGTCCCGTCACTGACGTCGCAGTTGAAGCTGCGGCTGCGGCTGCAGCGTTGGATTCGACCGAGGACAAATTACCAGTCGCGCCACCGGTGTCGTTGTCTGTCGGTTGGTACAGCGACTGGTTTTCCAGTCTTCCTGGTAGGCGTTCAGAAGCATGTTTCTGTTCGATGCTAGTTGGGTCTTGTTCAACGGCTGTCTCGTTTGAATCTAGCTGTGTTGCAATGACTGTGCTTGTATCATTAGCCGGGGGCGTAACCGATGAAGGGGGCAAAGGAACATCTGTTCCACCTGGACCATTGCCAACCAATTCCGCATGAACTTTGGCTTGCCTTCTTAAAAACATATAAATCCGCCCATAGAGGACAAGCGTTATCAACATCGTTATGATAAACGTGACCGGGAACATAACGGAGACGATCACATCAGCTCGATGACTTAAAGGAAACTCGCAGTTTACTTCTAACTCCAGATCAGTATTGATGGCACGGGTGTAGATCGTTCGCGGCAGCATCATCACCATCGCCACAAGCACGCAGCATATGGATACGACCACGGCCGTGCGAGTCGTGACACGACGTCGAAGTGGTCGACAAACGAGAAGATACCGATCAACGCTGATCACCATCATCAGAAAGAGCGATGAAAAAGCGCTGCCGTTCTCCGTCAGCTCGGTGACGACGCAAATGCCGTCGGTGACGAGATTCGAGTAGGCTGTCCTCAAGAGCACCAGTGGCGCAAAGACACTGGCAACGAAGTCGATGATGGCTTGTACGATGATCAAAATATCGGTACTAATTCTCTTCTTTTTCTTCGCGTAGACCAGGAGTATGATTGTATTTCCTGGAATTCCAAGAATACACAGAATCACGACCGATACCAGCTTCACAATTTCATCTTCATCGAAATCGAAGTCATCCTCTTGCTCGTCCGCCATCTCCGTGAATAAATCTGGATCCATGACTTGGTATGGTTACGTTCAAATCGATCACTCTTTTAGGAGTTTCCTTGCGATTGTTATCAAAGGGAGCCAATTTTATGCTCTAAAATGTGAAGCGACTGGATGTACACTCTTAAACTAATAGCGGTTTTCCTGATCAAAGACTGACAATCGAGATCGCGCTGCCAGCTTATTGGTTGATTAGCAGAGAGAATGAAAGAGAATGTTATTGCTGCTGCTCCTCCGACGGTCTGAAGACGAACTAATGGTTGCTTACCTCTGTAACCTTGTAAGTTATACGGACAAATCAGCGCGTTAGAGTTGGCTGGCGTACATATTTCGTTCAATAAACACACGGAATCCATAACGATAGATGTAATATGTATTGATATTTCCCTTCATTCTAGCTTCTCTTTCTCTTTTTCTCCATCTCTGTTTTCCTTTCACGCTTCCAACTAATACAATTATATTTGCCATTCCTCTTCTCGCCTCACTCCCTCTCTGTCAAATTATCTCAATTTCTCATGTTAAAAACCTTCCTGATTGAAGGCGGAAGCAAACCTTGAACTCAAATATATATTTTATGTAACAAGAGCGGTGGGGGAAATCCAGGGGTAAAGACACATGGTGCGCCCCCCCCCCCCCACCCTATCTAGATATATCTCGAATATAAAAAGTAACAAAGTGCTAATCTTTGGAGAGAATTTTTTTTTTTCCTCGCCCAATACTTTTCAGCTTTTTACAGCCCTCCCTTCGCCAGAGAATTCTGTACCCGCCTTTAAAAAGGATACAAGCATGACGGGCATTCGCGATGTCAATTTGATGGAACGTCAAATATTTTTTATACAATTAGAAAGCTACCGGTAGGCAAAATTTCAAACGCTTAGAATACAGTAGAAATTCTATCATATCTATATATCAAGTAAACTTGTCATATTTTATGTATCATGATCTCTGCCATAGTTGTGTTGAAATGTAAAAGAATAGTTGCGTAGCGACGGGTAGTACGGGGGCATTAACCTATAAATGAAATTGAAATGGTAAAAACAAGAGAAAAATAGAAGATGGAGAAAGGAAACGTGGAAATGTATCGTGCTCATGTCGCCTGATAGCCTTCTTCTCTTGTATTTAATCCACCAATTATGTCAGGTGCCCCCCCCCCACCCCCAATTGGCTGAAATCTCACTAAACCACTGAATATAAATTTTAACCCTTGTAAGACTGCTTCATCGACCCCAAAAGCGATGAGTAAGTTTAAAAAAAAAAAAAAAACTGATACTCTAGAAGAAATCCAAACTCTAATCAGAAGCTTTTGTTGGTGTTGATAATGTACTTATTGATTTAACATCCCACATAATGAGGTTTAGTTTTAATCCATCCCGCTGCATCTCTAGTGTCAACATTAATCTACATTAACCTACACACTTAGCCCTGGTGAGGTAATAATTGTGGAGGGCCAGGAGTGTCAAGCCTGACAGACATGAGCGCTATATGGAAATCATAATGATACCACTGATAGATAGATATATTATTTTATTGATCCATATTAGAAAAAAAAGAAAATTGGCCTCCACTGGCAGCACATAAACAAAATACAATGTAGTTACAATATAATTGATAAACACTTAGGTATATACGTCACATATTGTACATAAATTCACACGAGAGTCATGACATTAAAAAAAAGCATACATTTTAATGACGTAATAATGGGAAAAACCTAAGAAAGGAGTCGACATTTAAAGATTGAGAAGAGAGAAAGGGGTCGGAAGGAGACTAGATTGAAGAGCGAAATAGTAAGAAGAGAGAGGGGAGAGAGAGAGAGAGAGAGAGAGAGAGAGAGAGGGGGGATGGGTGAGAGAGAGAGGTATTTGACAGAATAAATGCATATAGGAACGAAAGGTGGACACGGTAGAGGAGGGAAAGGAGAGGAGAGGATGTATTATATAGAGGGAGGGGGGAAAGAAAAGGAAGAGGAAGGGGCAAGTTGTAAACTACAAAATACTACTACTGCTACTACTACTACTTCTACTTCTAATAATAGTTATCATAATCACACTAGTACTATGTGTACTGATAATAATCATCATTTTTAAAATAATAATTTTGCATATTCGACAAGTAAAAAAACTATTTTCCAGATCGGCACAGTCCTATAGCAGTACAAAAGATTTTCAACAAATGCCGGTTCAAGGCAGGTGAATTTGGTTAGTTACCATGGTTATAGGCATTAAATAAAGCCGGCATAATACTAATTGCAGGGCCCTCAGGGAGAACAGTATTAATTATTAGACGCTATCCTGGGTAAACAAGAAATATGATTATTATTATTATTACAATTCAATTTAAATGGATTAAAAAATGGCTCTTTTTCATGATAGAAAATCAGTCGGGATCTGAAAGTTTCATAAATGCTCTACATCATACTTCACATGGGTTCGTCTTCGTGCTTGCAAAACCGTGCGCATACATTATACCTCTTTATTTTTACGCTACCTTGATTATATGCCTTTTACTCTGCTTTCATAAAACTCTTGTGATATTCAGTTACGTGTAATATCACTCCATAATGTATTCAAATTCAAATTATATGACTTGTGTTCGAGCAACTGTACACATTTATATTATTCATTTTGTTGTAATTTGTATTCCGCTTGAACTCAGTTACTGGCATTCATGTACTTACTTATACGAACTATGATAACATAATTTGTGTGGGTGGGTGCATGAGTGCTTGTTATTGTCAACACGGTTCACTGATTTTGTTTGTGTTTTATACCTACACTGTACACATTATGTATGCATGCATGCATGCAAGGCACGCGTTGGGTTGCACACATGATATAACCGTTCAAGTCCATTATATTCCAAGACCATTGCTCCATTACCTCTTTTGGAGACCTGGTAGGAACGATCCTGATGATCTTCATGTGTGCAACCCGACGCGTTTAGAGTTTTTGTTTGTTTTTTCTACTTTTTTTTTTTTTTTTTTATTGTTGCTGTTATTTCAATATTTCGATGCTACTCTCTCACTCATGTAAAATCACTTTATGATGTAAAATTACAAGCCATATGCTCGTATTGTTCAGTTAATATAATATTTTGTCCTTAATTGTTTACTTTTGGATAAAATGCAAGACACTTGCAAATTTTTTTGTTTTGTTTATTTTGGCGCTAAATATGTTGAAGAATTTATTCTTTCCTTTTTCTCTTCCCCTTCACTATTCTTCTTTCTATTGCACTCCACTAACTTGCACTCCGCGCAAAAGCCTCTCTCTTTCAAACATTATACTAGGTTCACATTTAAATGAATAATCATGATTTGTTACATGACCAGTCTCTAATTGAACACGATAGTGACTATTTTACTATTGATGAATTTATTGCGAAAATTAAGATTACACTAAACCAATTTAATCATGAATTGAATAAAGGTAGTAATAATGATATTGATAATTTCAGTTTAATTCACTTTAATGCTCGTAGTTTGAATAAAAGTTATGATGATTTAAACACACTTTTTTCTGTAATTCCTGGGTTTCATTTTTCTGTAATAGGTGTCACTGAAACGTGGCTTAACGCAAACTCCCCTCCTGTATTTAATCTTGATAATTATACTATGGTCCGTGCTGACCGCAAAGAAGGTAGAGGTGGCGGTGTAGCTATTTATTTACGTAATCAGTTAAATATTCAAATACGACATGATATTCATATTGAAGGTGCAGAGGACATTTTTGTTGAAGTTATAAATGATTTTGGTAAAAATATTTTAATAGGCGTAGTTTATAGACCTCCTAATAATCAGATAGAGACATTTTTAGATAATTTAGATGAATCTCTTCATACAATAATTGGTGAAAATAAAGATGTTTATTTAATGGGAGATTATAACATAAACATTTTACCTCCTCTTCATAATAATAGTTTGAAATTAAATAACATTCTATTATCTTACTCGTTGCATCCTCATATTAATAAACCCACACGGATTTCGAAAACATCATCAACCTTAATTGACAATATATTCTCAAATAATGTTAATAAGGAATGTTTAAATGGTATTTTGTATTATGATATATCTGACCACTTGCCTATTTTTAGTATTATTAAGCAGACAATTAATGTTCATAGATTATTGAACAATACACTAAAAATGCATAGAAAAGAAAATTCTTCTAATATTGATTCTTTAAATATTGATTTATGTCAAGAGCAATGGCTCGATGTATTTGAGGAAAATGATGTTGATAAGGCTTACGAAAAATTTAATCATAAGCTACAAAAGTATTATGATAAAAATATTCCACTTGTTCGAACAAAATATAAAAAAGTTAAAAATCCATGGATCACTAAAGGAATTTTAAAGTCGATAAAAACTAGAAATAAACTTTATAAGAAAAGTCTTAAAAAGATGAGTGATGAGAATTGTAGCAAGTATACAATTTATAGAAATAAATTAACTTCAATAATTCGACTTTCACGTAAATTACATTATTCAAATAAAATAGACATGAATAAGACAAGTAATGCTTCAATATGGCAAATTGTTAAAGATATGATTGGTTCTAAAAATAATACTCCTAAATCATTTTTTAAAGATGGTCAGGAAATAAATAATCCAGTAAAAATTGCAAATATGTTTAATTCATATTTTAATGATATAGGTCCAAATTTAGCATCAGAATTTAATATTGATCAAAATAGTTATAAACAATATTTGGATGAACCATTTTATAAATCTTTATTTTTACGACCAACATCCTCTCACGAAATTATTAAAGTTGTACAGTCTTTAAAATCCACTAAATCTACTGGTTATGATGGGATAAGTGTGAATCTTTTGAAAAAAATTATTTATAATATTGTCTCTCCAATAACATATATTTTTAATTTATCGATCACACTTGGTGTTTGTCCAAATATATTGAAAATTTCTAAAATAATCCCAATATATAAAAAAGATGATTCTTCATTAGTAAATAATTATCGTCCTATTTCCCTTTTACCGGCTGTCTCAAAAATTCTTGAAAAAATTATTTATGAACGACTTTATATGATTTTTTAAATAGTAATGATTTACTTGTTCCTAATCAGTTTGGTTTTAGAAAGCATCATTCGACAGATCATGCAATTATTCAACTTTATGATAAAATTATTACATCATTGGCTAATAAGGAACACAGTGTAGGCATTTTTATGGACCTGAGTAAGGCATTTGATACTATTGATCATAAAATATTGATTGATAAATTACAATTTTATGGAGTAAGGGGTATTGCTTTATCATGGTTTAAAACTTATTTGTTAAATAGAGAACAGTATGTATACTTTCAATCTAAAGAGTCGAGTAGATTACCTATAACTTGTGGCGTCCCTCAGGGATCGATTCTAGGTCCTTTATTATTTTTGTTATACGTTAATGATATTGTAAAATCATCTAAACTTTTAACATTTATATTGTATGCAGACGATACTAATGTATTTTATTCTCATACAAATTTAGACACACTTACGTCAATCTTAAATGTTGAATTATCTAAAATATATGTTTGGTTTAAGTCTAATAAGTTATCTTTAAATTTTACTAAAACAAACTTTATATACTTTAGAAATGTTCATTCACCAAAAGTAAATTGTAGATTATATATTAATGATATTTTGCTTTTAGAAAAAATTCTGTCAAATTTTTGGGGATAACCATTGATTCTAATTTAACTTGGTCCGATCATATACATAATATATTGAACGCTGTTTCTAGGAACATTGGAATATTATATAAATTGAAATTATTACTAACTCCCAAATCTCTTTTTATGATTTATAATGCTTTTGTACTTTCGCATATTAATTATTGTAATATCGTATGGGGAAACTGTTGTAAAACTAACATTAATTCACTTGAACTTTTACAAAAGAAAGCTCTACGAATTTGTACACAATCTGATTATTTAGCACACACTACACCTATTTTTAAAACATTGAAAACTCTCAAAGTATTAGTAACTGATATGCTCATTTTTCAAACAGCTATTTTTATGTATAAATATGTCTCCAACTTACTTCCTAAGTCCTTTCATGATTTTTATATTCATAATGTTAATGTACATTCGTACCCCACGAGGCACTCTATGGATTTTCATTTAACTAACCCTAAAATTGTTTTGGCACAAAAATCAATAAGACACAATGGACCCGATGTGTGGAACTCCTTGCTTATAACATTAAAATTATGTACAACACTTGTTTCCTTTAAAGTGAAGATGAAAGAATATTTATTGATAAGGTATGAAAATTAGATTCTGGTCATAATATACTACATGTATTTTGTTTTAATATTCATTGTTTATTTGTATATAAAAAGGAAATTATTTTGATAGATTGAGGAGCTCGCGCAGTGCACTCTTCACTTTGCACAGCACTCTCTTCACCCGCTCTTTCTTCCTGTCTCCTCTCCTCCTTCTGTAAGGCCGGTATCATTTCAAGCTCTGCTTACGATATCGGTCTTCTGCATTCTCCCCCTTTTCTTTCTTTTCAAATACGATTAATTGTACTATTGATTATTTATATTTATTTATTTATATGAATTACTACTTGTATTACTTATCATTATATTGCTAAAATGTATTCATTGTTATTTTTGTTATTGTTTATGGAAAATGCAGAAATAAAAAACTTGAAACTGAAAAACTGATGATGAACAACAACGAATATTTCCCGAACATACTCTAGTTACAGTTTCACCTGCTAGGCTGGACAAAAAATGTTGATATTTATGAATATACATAATAAAGGTTTACTCGTCAAATCCCGCTGTGAGCAAAGCGTCATTTCGATTAAAATTAAATTAAACCTGTGAGGGCTATAAGCCAGTTGAAAGTATAAGGTCTGGTTTAACTGGGGTAACCACATTAGTATTATTTCTTCTCTTCCTTCGGGCCCTGCAATTATTATTACTCCAGCAAATTGCCAGGTACCCATTACAGGAACACTGTCCTACTTGTAGCTACTTGCTCCCTCTATATAGAAAACTTCCCCAATCGGTGCCAGTTGGTCCCCCACGATCCTCTTTTCTTATGTTAAATGAGAGTTGAGTCACAGTGACCTCGCTGGCTCGCTGGGTGGTCTAATCATTTCTAGCTGAAGTAGTAAAGCCTGCCTTTAATGCATGGGTGGAGAGTGGATTAGATTACTGTCTTGCCAAAGGACTTTATTGCCGAGCTGAGATTCGACCCACTATATCACCGGGAAAAAAGAGGGAAAAAAATTGTTTGGATTTTCATTTTGAAGTCCCTATTTTGAACGATATAAGCCTACTCTTAAATGACCATTGAAACGGCGCATCATTGAAAGACGGCTCCATACGTCAGGCAAATGACGCCTCGTCTAATGCCCGTTTCTCAGTAAGCGTCATTGACTGACGGTAGCCTGCGTCAGCTACATGTGCCGTCTTTGGCGGGGGATGTGATAGACAGAAGGGTCAAAAGGTGATGGGGAGTATGAGAGCACACATTACGATGACTTACTGGCGTATAGTGAAGCTTCTTTACCAGAAGTGATAAGCGCAGGTAGTAATCGAGATAACGATTCAATGTACACGAGGAATAACAATGAAGCCCCCCCCCCCCACTCCCCTACCCCCACCCCCAAAAGAGTCTTCATTGTTCTTGATTATAGATGATTTTAAGAGAGGCACATGTATAGAAAAACAAAGCAATATGAGAGGGTCGATAGAGAAAGAAAAGGAGAGGGGAGAGGTAGGGAGCAAGAAACCGAAAAAAAAAATTAATAATAATAATAATAATAATAAATAAATAAATAAATAAATAAATAAATAAATACAAATAAAAATATTTATTTTTTTAGAACCCATCCTGGTTAGCGTGGTATAACGCCAAGGTCCTTGTAAATAATCGGATGAACGTTTCGTTCTTTGTGACGTTTGCTTGACATGGTAGCACCAGACTAAATATAAATAGCACTCCTTGGAAATGTATTTCAGCGGTGCAAGTGTCATTCGCGTAAGTCTCATGAAAGTTTTTATCAAGCCAGTATTTTTTTTGGTTTTTAAACGCTACCCATTTTCTTGACAATCACACGAGCTTAAAACCTTATAATACGAGTATCAGTTATCTTAATGCTTTGGAAATTACATTAAGAAAATAGGTTAAAGGATGATACGGAAAAGGCTTGTTCAGATGTGGCGCAGAAAACCGCCGCGAAATGCCGCCGCATTTTTTATAACGTGTAAATGAATGGGAAATGCGAACAAAGAAGAAGTTTCGCGTATTCACTGAGCTCTGTGTTATAAGATTTAGAAATGTGAACTTACATCATCATAAAAACAACCGCCGCGGTTTTTTTGCTTCATATCTGAACGAGCCTTCAGATGAGGAAATCGTTTATAATCCCGGTGGAAAAAAAAGAATGATGGCACATTAAAAAGATTGCTCTAGATATAGAATGAAGTATATGAAGTGAAACATTTAAACTACTACTTTTTTAAGGTTACGTCAAGAGCTGATATATTTGTTTAGTGCTAATGGTAGATCTTTGCAGGCTTCAGTTTCAATTGCAAATACAGCGGTATATGCATACGCCTTTTTTGTTTTGTTTTAGTTTTGTTTTATTCGTCCAAATGTGTAATACAAACAAAAACATCCAATTGAATATAAAAAATAATAGTTTTCAATATTGATATTAATTGCTTATACATAAACATAACTTAACCAAAATTTATTTGTAGTATGTATAACTTAGCAACAAAGTAAACTTAAAGTGCATAAAGATAATATTTCAGTCAATTGTATATGTTATTCACTTATATAATATAACAAATAAAACTTAAACAAATCTGTGTGCATACGCACACACACCTATGCACACTCCCACTAGCATGCAATATTCACGGAGGATATCTATTTTCGGAGATTTTATTGGAAAGTAAAGGAAAGTATGACTGCAATATTTGGTCAATTCCAAATAAGAGGCAATAGAATTATATACATTGTTAAAAAACATATTTCTTTTCAATGCCTATTCTAAAGTATTAACTTTAGAATAGGCATTGAAAAGAAATATGTTTTTAACAATTGATTTATAACATTTTCAGAATAGTCGGGTGACATATTGTCTATCGTTTACAAATTTTTAGATACCCCTTTTTGTTCCTTTGGGGCTCCGAAATAAAAAGAATATCGATACGGAATTACTCAGAAAATTATAATTTTAGTATTTTGGGTATTTTGTTGTTCCAACTTGCCACAAATCAATTTTCAGAAACATGTTGATTTTTAGTGAAGTTCATCCTTAAATTTTGCTGTGTGCCTTGAATAATTGTTATAATCATTAACCGAATATCTGTAATTGATCAATTGCCTGATTAAAAAAAAATTACCGAATGAAATGGAAGCCATTATTTGTTTGTTTATGTGTGTGTTTGTTCATTTGTTTGTTTGTTGTTATTTATCGTTATTTTATTTTTTTTTTTTTTTTTTTTTGGGGGGGGGGGATCATTAATTGACAGACGCGTTACAAGTTATCGCAATTTTAAAAAATAAAGGAAAAAGAAAAAATATCCCATTTTGCCCCTTAATAGGCCTATATCTATTCAATCCTGACCAACCCATTTCCCACCTGCATCACATGTCTGCATCCGTGCATACACTTTACATGACCTGAAGAATTGCTACAGCGTAAATGAAAACCACATCAGGCAGTGTATGTAATGGTCACATAATACAAACACACAAAACACGCTTACACGCATACCCTCTCACCCGCCCACTAACTTAAAACACGAGATATATCACTCATTCGAAGGACACTTTCCATTAGTCTGTCAGCTTACGTACGCGAACATGACTAGCGACTAGAGATTGAACTGATTTCGATATTATTTCAAAGGGCGTGAAATTGTAACGCTCTCTTGAATAAAGAGCTTGATCTAGGGGCAAGCAAAACAATGTTCCCTAGTGTAATTTCGAGAATCTAAAATATATCTCGTGTTACTACCACGGACGGGAGCAAACACTGAGACGCGCAAAATTCGAGAGAGAGACAGGCCTCGCTATCAGAGGCGTAGCTTGAGGCCACCCAGTGAGGGGGAACTGAAACGACTGGAGGGGGGGGGGGGGCACCAATTAAAACTAAAACGCAAATTTAATATAGGGCTGCTAATTACGGAGGGTAGGGGAAGTGATCCACGTGTTTTCTCTTCTGGTCCTTTTCCCGTTATGGTTTCCCCGAAGGTTTCCGTTATCTCTTTCTTGCTCTTTCTGTATCACCATTCAATGGAGGGAGGGGCACGTGCCCCCGTGTACCCTACAGCTACACCTCTGCTCGGCACTTTACTGTTGTGTGAACGGGTTGTCATCTTTGACAGCAAAACGTGATGTGAATAGAGGAAGAAATTATTACATAATTATTATCAGGGAATTTCTCCGTTTTCTCCCAAAATAAGAATGATTGATCACAATAAAATGAAGCTCGTCTATGTCGAGAGGCATTTAACGTATGTGATAGGTAACGCAGTTTGAGCTTTTAAGGGGGCGGGGGCATGAAAAGTGCCCCCCCCCCCCCCTCTCCAAAATCCGCCTGTGCCGCAGTCACTTTCCCATATTACTAGCCGAAATCCTAACTTTGATTCTGGGCCCAGCACTACGTCTCACTCTAACCTAAAATCCTATGGAAAGTACTATACAGTCGAGAGAAAAGGGGGTATTTTGTATTGACAACACCTTACTTCAATTATATCTGTCTTCCGTCATTCTTCAACTATATCTTTTTATATGTCACCATGGTCTCTATAACCCTAAACCATTATCATTGACGAAATAAAGCCTGGAACAATCGTCGAAGATGCAAATGTCGGATCACCCCATCACTTCTATGTGAACAGGTTCGAACTTGTAAGAGCAAAACGTGATAAGACGTAGGACTTTTTGATCAAAGAATTCTTCGATTTCCCCTAAAATACAATAGGACAGTTGATACGGTTGAAACACATGTCATGCAAGAGCAATATTGCTAAAGTGTTTTGAGCAGCATCCGCCGAAGTCATGCAAATATTTGAGGAACATGGCGGATCAGACAGCCTTAAGTCAAACATTATATTGGAACATTTTGTGCAATGTACTTCACCCGAGAATACAGGTCCATACCACAGCCGTCACTTACTTCAGTGATTTGCATCGAAATCTGAGGTCTCAAGATATCTCTGAAGTCAACCAAATTCAAAGGAAATCTAGAGTGGTGGTGTGAGGAATTATTTTTGCGAGCATATCGACACCGACAATATCCCCACTGTCCTTTATTTGTATGATGATGACAATGATCTTGTCCTCATTATTGATGCAATCACATGACAACATTCCTCTTAACAAGTCTTAATATGTTCTGTTAGAGTATGTATACATTTTGCTGGCAGAATCGGATCACGAATCCTTACATTAAAGCAGTAACTCATGAAAAACAACTTTTCTTCTTTCATCGTACTTGGTTCATTTCCTGATAAACTCCGGGCTATGAGACAAAAATGACATGTTAAGATGTAACCATGGTGACAGCGACCGTTGCGAGATGAAACTTGAGGAAATGAAAACGGAATGGAAAGGGTGATCTAAGAGCAATTTTAATGCAATAATATTATGATAAGATGTCAGAAAGTTGAAGGAAAACAAAATGGACAGTGGCCTTATAAAGGAGTAGTTGTCAAATGGGGTCATTGCTAGAGTTCTAAAATTTTGTTTTTGATTCGAAGTAATTTCCATGAACAACGTTTTATGTATTTTAAAGAAGTAGCAGGATTGTGGTTACCAGATCTCTATCTGTTGTAAATGCCAAAATGAAATCACATCATAAACTTGACAAAAATCTGTGAAATGTAAAAAAAAAAAAAGAAGGGGGGTTCATGTTTTACATTTTATTGAGGCAGGAGCATTTTAAAATAATTGTTAGAGCAAATTCATACAAAGACACAATTATATCCTAACGCACGCACGCGTACACACACAAAAAGAAACACACACACCAAACTGTGTCACTTGACTAAATCTGGTCACTTAAAACTGCTTGCAATTACTATGTTTGGATGAATATCGGCTAACACCTCAGACTTATCATTATTTGTTGGCGTCCGGGGAAGGCGTGAATTTGAACTGAGAAAACGAGACTAATACTAGTATAAAATGGAAAAATAAATGAGAATATATTGACTGGCTCATTCCCGGGGCTCATTACCCTAGATGTAGAAAATTGCCTCGTCTTTGATTCGGGCAGACTTATTCTTCTTGTGGATTAATAGACTCATACTTTCGACCCAGTCAATCTTATATGAAATAATTAAATGTCAGACGTATTCAGGACCGGTTACGAGACACATATCTACAGAAATGCATATTTCTATCAAAAGCAATGCATGAATCAACGCGAAACGCAATCTTCATTAATTGCCTTTAACCCATTGACGCCTGGAACCGGGTAGCTCCTATATCAAGCCAATTCGAATTAAACAATTCAGTTATCAACGGGTTATTTGTTGTTGTTGTGTTTTGGTTTATTGGCGATTAGTCAGTAATTTGACTATTGTCACCAAAATACTTTACGGCACGTGTTCTCTCATTTTTGAATTTTTTTAAAAATATATTTATTTCGTTTTATATTTATTTATCTTTTAAGATAGTATCGAAAAATAATATCGTAAGCAAAACATTCATGGGCTTTGTTAGTGTTTCTTAACAGTACGTGCAGATTATTTGTTATATCACACACCATACATAAATGTATATAAGATAGTACCTACACAAGCCTCTATATTCAATAATCTTATCATACCATTTATCATTGTTGTTACTTTTTCTTATTTTATTTTCTTATGACATTATGTTATTATATTTTTAATGTACTGAGTGTAATTTAGCATATTTATAATATTGTATTATGTTTACTTTTCTTATTTTATTTTCTTATTACATTATGTTATTATATTTTTAATGTACTGAGTGTAATTTACATATAATATTGTATTATGTTTTACTGTTCTTATTTATTTTTATTTTTCTTATTACATTATGTTATTATATTTTTAATGTACTGAGTGTGTCTTGCATTTTGTATCTAATCAAGACGAATATTTCATAACCCGACCCGTCGCTCCGGGATAGGGGTTTTCCCTATAATCATTAAAATGTAGTGTAATAACGGAAGAATAAATTGAATATTCTGAGAGATTAAAAAAAAAAAAAATCGATTCCCTGAGGGAGTGCATTTTAGACTGTAATTGGAGATAATGTTTTCTTTATATTTCCGCAACTACCCAGGTGATGTAAGTGGGTACCTGGCAGGAATTAATTCATTGACATGCTAGAGCGCCGTAATGGCAGCCGTGATAAAGCCAGGGTAATAATCTCCCTCTGCGCCTCAGAATAGTTTACTAGATCGACGGCGCATAATAAATGCTGTAGTATTATTATTTTTACTACTCGTTATAGGCCAACTCAATGTTACTCCTTATATTTACGTATTTAAACATATTTGGTTAATAGGATTGTCAGGAATACGCCCCTCTAAAAGATAACAATTTGAAGGGGAGAGCGGAAATTGATACACTCTGTTTCTGCTGGTTTAGAGTATAACTGATTTATTAAATAACATCACGGAGCCGAGGGGTATTTTGCTGCATATTTTTTCTTTTTACAAAAGAACGTTGCCATGGCAAAATGGGAATCGTCCTTAATTGGTTTACAGATGTCGGACTTGCGTATCGGGAGGTGTTACCTAAAGGTCGTTAAACAGGTACCAAACACCTAATCATATTATGATCTGTGTACAGGTAAAATGTATACTAACCAACCTTTAAAATATTTTCCCAGCTTTCTATGGGCTATCGGATAAGAAATTTTAGTGAAGAAAGTATAAGCGCATGAACGGATTCTATTTATACCTGGGTGGGGAGTGGCAAATGTGAATCAATGTCTTGGCATAGGAAGTGGATGCCGGTCTGGGATTCGAACCATCAACCCTTGTATTAAGAGTCATGTGAATGAACTTCTACCACGACAAATACGCAGTTTGTCAACATTTTTTGTCTTCTTTTTCTGTTTTGCCAATATTCTTTCAATGGAATAACAAACTAATTTCGTTTGAATGAACCGCGGTTAAAGGTAAAGACCAGTATTGGAAACGCCCCAATTTTAAAAAATGAAATGGAAGCTCTCATTACCAATCATGACTTTTTGTGAAAGAATATGTTTTGACTAATACATAATGATACAAAATTTGCCGGGAAACCGCCTACTAATTCATATATTTAGTAAATTTGTTTCTCTCATGGACTGTGAGAGATATAGGGTAGTCCCATATACATCTTTCTGTGTATAGTGCTTGTAACTTTACGAAGAATGGGCCAAATTTCTTATCATTTTGATGATTCCAGAACCTTGCAGATGCTAGATGCTAGATGATCAACCTTTTCTGATCGATTCCACAACGTTCTTTCACAATACAATTGCATGACCATAACTGGTCTTTACCTTTAAAAGAAAAATCTATCCATGTTGAATCAATCGAACCCTCTGTCTGATGAATACTATTTCCTTTTTCTATTTCGATATTCCTCTAAATATTTGTCTGTTTTATACACATCGTTTTTTATAAATAAGTGAGGATTCAATAGTTCACGATCAAATATACAAATTAAATAAGGATGTATATACACATATAAAAATTGTTATCAGACTTTCAAATCGACCTATTTTCTTGCAATTGTTGAATAAAGGTAAATTTACTTCGCTCCAGCCAAAAAAAGGTCTTCAATGTTTGCCTTCTCCCTCTTCATCAGTTAAAGTGTGCAATATTGAGTTTAGACAATCGAGAAAGGAATTTGAGAAAATGTTATACTGTTTTACCAATTAGGCCTAGGTTCCTTGTTCGATTTTACAGCAATTTATTATTTTATTTGATATTTAAACATTCATAATTCAATAAGTATTGAATGAACTACTACACCACGACATTTCCACAGAAGAAAACATTCGCAGTTCGTCAAACTTTTTTTTTCACTTCTGCCACGTTTGTTTTCAAATGAAAAAACAACATATTTCGTTCGAATGATCCACGATAAAAAGAAAAAAATAATCGATGTTAAATCAATTGCATCCTCTGTCTGATTGATATTATTTCTTTCTCTATTTCAACATTCTTTTAAAGTGTTTCAGTTTTATAAACATATATGTATATATATATATATATACATTTTACAATGAGTCGGGATTGTATACTTCACGAGCTAATACACAAATTGAAAAATAATGCAATACATATATATAACATGTTGCCAGGCTTTCCATACGACCTACTTTCTTGGAATTGGTGAATCAACTTAAAATTCACCTCGCTCCGGCAAAAAAGGAAATGTCTTCAATTGCCTTTTCTCTCTCTTCATCTCTGAAAGTGCGCAATATTGAGTTTGAAAAATCGAGAAAATGATATTGTATTTTAACGAGGTCTTTGTTTGTTGTTTGATTTTACAGCGATGTATCATTTATTTGATTTTCAGACATTCATAATCAAATCGGTATTGATAGAACACCTTGGATGCATCAGCTTTGCTAAATGATAACCTTTGACCCGAACCCCCTTTCAAGGTCGGATACAGGGTACTGTAAAAGAGGGGTAAGAAGGGGGGCTGCACAGTTCCGAAAAGAATTACTGTCAAGGAAAATAAAAGAGAAAAGAAAACAAAGATGAGAGGGCAAAAAGAAGAAAGGGAAGGAGGAGAAGAAGACTTAAAAAAGAAAAACGATGGTAAGAAGAGTAGGAAGGAGGAGAAGAACATGAAGAAAAAGAAGAAAAAGAAAAGAAGAAGGGACAAAGGAGGATAAGCAACAATAAAGAAGAAGAATCGGACGAACAGCAAGAGAGATTTTGTACAGGGGTGGCGCTTTTCCAAAAGATTTTTTTCAAGGAAAGA
This sequence comes from Strongylocentrotus droebachiensis, assembly GCA_035222895.1. Taxonomy (NCBI): domain Eukaryota; kingdom Metazoa; phylum Echinodermata; class Echinoidea; order Camarodonta; family Strongylocentrotidae; genus Strongylocentrotus; species Strongylocentrotus droebachiensis. Next base: position 66,703 of record JAVYIG010003847.1, read on the forward strand.
AGGAGAAAAGGTATTTTTTTAAAGAAGAAAAAACGAAGAAGTAGATTAAGAAAGGGAACATATACATGTAGGAGAAGAAGGACAAGAAGAACAAGAAAAACAGGTAGAACGAGACAAATTAGAACAACAAGAAGAAAATCAGGAAGAAGAATAAGAAGACGAAGAAGAAAAAGAAGTGGAAGAAGAAGAAGAAGAAGAAGAAGAAGAAGAAAGAGTAATAGAAAAAAACAGAAAAAGAAGAATATGAAGAAGAAGAAGACGAAGAAGAAAAAGAAGTGGAAGAAAAGAAGAAAAAGAGGGAGGAGGAGGAGGAGAAGAATGTATTTAAAGAAGTAGACGAAGAGTGTTAACGCAAGCATAATGCAATCTGTTTAATTAGTCAAAACAGATAAACCTGTTAATATTTCTCTTTTTTAAACTTTGATATTGACTGTCTCCTGCCATGTGTAGCACATGTATGCACTGTATGCACATGTGTGCATTGAATTCGTATAACAATTAATGACGTGATCTTAAAAGTGATCTGAAGGAATATAAGCAAAATCAGGATTCAAGTACTTTACAAATTATTTGATCAATCTCACACGCATTTCGAGTGTGCAATCAGTTTTCACGCCTACGCGAGAAGCTCATGCGAAAGAACAAAAGGGCACTATTCTTTTGTTTTTTCAGTACATTTTTAATATCTCCTTGAGATGTAAACAAAAAATTGGTAAAAGGTCAAGAGGACAATCGAATACATACTCCAATATTTTCAATAACCAACTACACCAGGCTTTGAACAAAAGGCTTCCTAATGGATATGATATCCGCCTTGTGATTTTTTTTTCATGAAAATCGATAGAGCTCACTTTAAATAGAAAATAGAATAAACGTAGGGTGAACAAAATAAATAGTTTGCAGAAATTAAAGGCGCGCGAAAGCGGACCGTATATTAGCAGTGGCGTATTCAGACGTTGACCTCAGAAGGGGCACAGCATCTCAGCTACGCGTGATACATACAATTTCAGCAAGGGAACAGGTTTTTGAGGACCCTGGATGTTATATTCCGATGGGGGGGGGGGGGGCATCGCCGAAAAGGACATATTTGGGGGAGAAAAAATAAGGTCTCTGAGAATGTGTCCATATTTTCTGAGCATTTCCATTATTAAAGGTCATGTCTAACCCATTTGCAATTTGAATCGAATACACAGAGAAAATTAAACAAATAAACAATGAAAAATGCTACATAAAAACCGGTCGTAAAATTAGGGAAAGTTTTGGAATTTGTATACCGCCTATGTGAAACATAATACTGTTTCATGAAATTATGCGAACATATACAACTCCGTATTTTGTTATTCGATTTGTATAAATCTTTAACTGCTTTGTTTTCATTTTATTTATTTATTCAATTTAACTTACAAATGGGCTGGACTTTCCCCTAACTTTCAATGATAAAATAATGAATTAATATATATATATATATATATTTAAAGTCACTGCCTTTTTTTTCTTTGGTTTGTCAGGAGGAACAAATGCCCCTTGCCCCCTTCCCCTTCCCCTTCGAATACGCTAATGCGGTATGTCAATCAATAATTTCCACAATACAGAAGTTTGTACGTAATTGACTCTTTTCATTCCCGTAATCTCAATGGATACTATTAGCGGTGTGAGCAGTCACTGGATAGTGAGCTTCTGCCTTAATTCAACTGATTTGTTTGTTTTCTTATCCAATATCTATTCAATAAATCACGAATAAAGAAGAAGGGAAATCAGAGAATTCTATTCCACTCGCCATTCTTTACTTTAGTTGAATGGATGTACATTTACCACTGTTGATTTGAGATGGGAATTAACCCACTTCGGTCGAAATTCGATAATTCAAGAGAACAACAAATATTATATTTATTTATTCGTTTAAAAAGAAACCTCGTATCTTTCGATGTTAATAAAATAAACATCCCTAGGATAGTTGCCATGACTACGCATCACTCACACGTTCACGTTTGATATCGTCTTTCTTATATAACCTATTGCCTCGTTCTCTCTGCGTTGCCATTGTAATTGGTTTCGTCTTTTAAGTCAATATGCGATATACGTAAAGGCTGGGAAATCCAAGGTTGGTATTCTTGCAAAATATGTCACGCAATCTGTAAAAAAAAAATTATTAAGTTACTTTTCTATCAGAATTGTAACGCATTGTACAGAGGTATATTTGCAATCATGGTTTGAAAGAAAAAGAAGGAAAACAAAACATTGGTCGTTTTTGCTTTTCCCCCTACGATTTTTGTTTAACAAAATTTGGCTATTAAAGAATCGTGTCATTTTAGAAGTATCACATTCGTTTATTGTTAATAGAAAAGCCGTTAAGAGGGTCTCAAATTCTGGGTCTTTTAGGTTTTTGATTCAAGGAGACTGAGGATTGAGTAATGAAAGCGAAATTTATTCCAGTAAATAGAGCTTTAGAACAAATAGCAGCATAGAACGAACATATGCTGGTTACGCACATTCGTGTGCGTCATTCGAGACATCTTACATCAGGGTTCATTGAAACATATTTGCTTTTCATTAAATGCAAAATGAAATTTATATCTAGAAATGAGAAAATGAAAGGTATCGAGGAGCCTAACACAAAATCCATCGCACGGAATATGTGTGGTGTGAAACTGTCCTATAGAAAGAACACGAGTGAGCTAATTCAAAGGATCGGTCTGGAAGTAACTGGGGTGGAAGAGGTAAAGAGAAGCAGATTGAGATGGATGGGTAATTATCAACAAACGAATTCCCACTATTGAATTTACACTTATGATTATTGGGGTAATGAAATACTGCAATATTATGTCAAATAACATGAGCTCCATATAGTTTATTGACTGTTGAAAAAATACGTCGCTTTGGACTACTCCTTGAAAATCTTTATTTGGCAGATGTATATAGAACTTAGCAATTAACTTCTCTATGATTTAAATATTCAATCGTATTGGATATATACTTAATCTAGGCCGACAGGGCCGTTGTCTGCCCGGGGGGGGGTACTCAGATTATAGTCGGACGGGGGTGTGCGGCTGAGACCTCCGAACCCATACCCACATCTAAGGGTCCTTTTGCTGAAATAGGTACCCATGTCTAAGGATTTTTTATGAAAAATGGACCCATGTCTAAGGATTTCAAACTTCAAATATTACATTTTTTAAGCTGTATATAATAATACACTTCAGCAAAGCATATAGTCAACGCTAATGCGTATTGACCTGTAGCACTGCATTACGTGTTAATATGCGGCATTTAAATACATGAATAGTCAATACACTCATAACACACAGATGCACACAATTATACCGATGCGGCTGATCGAAAATTTTACAGTGGACTCACAATTTGATTTTTTAAAATTATTCTTTCTAACATCGGAAAGTTAAAAAAATGTATTTTACTGCTATTTAGGTGTCATCAATCGTAACTAAAGTATCGATTTTGAGTGAAATTGGTTGAGTTTTGTACAGTGGTGTTTGAAATGTTGAGAATCAATAGCACAGCTTTTAATACACAGCCAGGATAGTAATGCACCTATGTGTGTAATAATACAATGGCCAATCATTTTGCAGTTTCTCGATAAAATTCTTTATTAGTAAACTGTACCATACTACATGTAGTTTACAAGTAGTTTACACACATAAAGATGAAAACACCATGCAACATAATTATACTGTGCTAGCACCTCTAGCATCCTTTTTAATTGAAGGACTTGTCCTGTTTTAATTAACGTATCCGTAGATCTACACGAGCTCTCAAGCATCAGCTATATAGCTCCCTGCTTGATATGAGCCCCGCTGCTGCCCGGCTGCTGGGCAGAGGGTACGCAGGGTATAGTTGCCGATCATATCATTTCAGCATGCATGCGAAGCACTACAAGTTCCCGGGGGTACAACCCCTATACGGGCGGATACCATACCTAGCGCGCATTATGCCATATGGGGTCCTGATATAATACCCCGGGGTCTAGTCAGTGCGTACACCTCGTACACTGGAAATGCAATCACCGAAGGATTCCCCAATATTGCCCCGGATTTATTTAGAGATGGGAGAGATTTAGGCATTTACAATAGGAGCAAATCCAAAAATTCCCGGAGAAAATGAGGGATAAAAGAGGGGAAAGGAATAAATGAAAAAAGGGACCCATGTCTAAGGATTTTTTTTTATGAAAAGGGGACCCATGTCTAAGGATCTTTCCTGAAAAAGTCACCCTTCCGAGCGGCACATCCCCGTATACCCAATATACGTGAGTACCCCCCCCCCCCCCGGGGTTGTCTGATTGTGACGTGGTATTCTAAGGTGAATGCATAATGGAAAGTGTAGACATTGCTTTGGTAATAGGGACTTTAAGATTTGCACGACGGAGAACGTGGACTGCCCCTTTAAGGCAATGTGACGTCACTGCCAGTGCCTTAAAAGGGCAGTCCACGTTCTCCGTTGTGCAAATCTAAAAGTCCCTATTACTGGCGCATGTGCTTAATGTATGTGCTTGTACACTTCACATTCATAGGTAATACGGCAGTCAAATTAAGATATTATTCTATCAAGTTCGTTGCACGTCATTTAAATAAAATCACTTTTCAAGGTTTCTGACGCGCCACTTGAAGATCACAACGTACGAAAAGTGAATGGAAGTGGAAAGTGCTAACTTTGCGTTTAATCTACCGGACCATGCGTTAATTTCCTTGTAGATTGTATAGCGTAAGGAACAACGCAACCGGCACGACGCATCGTGGGCAACGGTCATAACGAGTGGCACGTACACTATACAGCAACATGGAACGGTGGCGGAGAAGCCGAGATATCGCTTTTCCTCGTCATATATTGCCACAGTAACATTAATACACACCACTAGAGTTGTTTCTTCATCTTTCACGAGCATGCTTGAAATTTGGACATCAAGTAATCGTAACAACTCTGTCGTAATACTGGCACCATTCGTATTAATTTGGTATCTTTTTGGTATCTTAATTTTTGCTACTATATAGCCGGTAGGATGCGAACGTTGATGGGGTTAGATTGGAATGTATGCGCTTGTAAAATGGCGCCGGGGAGCGGAGAATCTGCACTAACATCTGCGGATTGATCTGCGCATGCGCAGATAAAGGTCACTTGAACAAAATTAGGGACTTTAAGATTCGCACGAAGACAATGGGCATTGCTACGATCGACGTCCTTTTAATGCACTGCACGTATGCACGTATCAGTCCACGCAAATTTAAAAATCCCTATTGTGAAACCCACTGAGACTAATACTGGATACATGCTCACGACAGTTAAGTAATCATTTTTCATGCATGCACCTGTGATGCATTCTATCGAACACAGGTGGAAGTATTCCTTTCAAGAGGGCAAACGAAAAATCACCTCCATGACTTTAGCTGTGATTATCTCAAAAGGCACAAAGTTGGATTTATCTATGTTTAAAAGATAGGTGGATATTTTGGGTCATATGACTCATGCAGGGGCGGATCTAGCTTTTTGCTAAGGGGGGGGGGGGGGTTTGACCAAAATAATCACGATGCGGAGCATCGTCCACGAGCCGCGAAGCGGCGAGCCGATTTTATATCCAGATTTATCATGTGTTTGGTTAAGTTACCAGATGAGTTGAATATCTTCTCACAATAATTGCACTTGAAAGGGTTTCTCTCCAGCGTGCGTTCTTTTTTCTTTCTTTCTTTTTTTTCTTCTTTTTTTTCCCCTTTTTTTGGGGGGGGGCGCCCAAGGGGGGGGGTTAAACCCCCTAAACCCCCCCCCCCCCCGTAGATCCGCGCCTGCCATGTGTTAACTACGAACTGGTCTATTGAGGCCAATGGCCGGGGAAATATCAATTACAAAGTCAAGGGCTTAGAAATAGCGTTACAAATGTGACTATCGTTTTTATTATTATTATTTTTAGTACTATATGCATGGATGTCTTTGCTCTCAAGCTTTTGAAAAGCTGACGGAAGCGTTCATTTGCTACAAAGCTGTTTAACTGAACACATTTTTGTACATGTTTCCTGATGTGCCTTAAAATTCCACAGAGTCCCACTCGTGTTCCTTGATATGATACCTGAACCAATGTAACGATTACGTCATCTTTGATACAAGGGGGTTTCCCTTCTGTCTTGTAACAGTAACGCAAACTATCAACTTTAATAAATAATGGCAGATTCTACCCGAGGTACTATAACTGACGCGTATTTACTCACTATATTAAATTAATGTAGCACGGGTGGAAATCCAGTTGTGCGCCCCCTAGTGAGGGTAACTGTCAGTAAACGACATCATATCGAACGGTAGTCGTCGTTTTTTAATGATGTTCTGTCGAATACTTCTCCTTTGCGATATTAGAAAAGTGATTGAAGTGAATCGTTGACATAACACCAATATTGAACTCACTACATTGGCTTAAAATTCACCACCGCATATCCTTCAAAATTCTTCTCCTGTGCTACAAAGCTATCAATGGCTTAGCCCCCTCTTACCTTTCCGATCTCATATCCTTACGTTCCCGTACGTCGTCACGAACACTTCGTTCATCTTCCACATTACTGTTAACACCTGGACCCCGCACTAACACCCGGTATGGTGACCGCGCCTTTTCAGTTATTGCCCCCGCTCTCTGGAACAAACTGCCCGCCTTTATTCACTGCGCCCCCATTGTATCTCAATTCAAATCTCTACTCAAAACCTATCTTTTCAAATTGTAAATTGCAGTTGTGCGTCGGTCAATGGAGGTGCGCACCATATTTGTCTTTATTTAGTTGATTGCCACTGTTTTTCTTACCTTATCTATATTATTTTTGTATTTTTGCTTTTTCTTCTAATTTAATTCTACGGGTTATAGTCTTCTCTTAATCAGAACACTGTGCGCTTAGAAACATCAGTATTAAGCGCCTAATAAATGTTATGTATTATTATTATTATTAACAGGTGCTTTGCACTATTTCACTTCAATTTACAGCATTTAATGAGGGTTCTTGTCCGGGATTGTTACAATTTGACAGACTAGAAATCGTGGAATCCAAAACTCGATTAATAGGAAATGATGTGGATCAATTTATTAAAAATAACCATGGTCTTGTCAATTAAGATGAAAAGTACGGTCATGCTCATGATGCTCAAGTATAGTGAAACTGCCATGTGACAGTTTCAAAAATTATTTATAGAAGCTTAGAACAATGTTGTCCGTAACAGGGCCCGCGCTACGACGGGGCTCAGGGGCTCAAGCCCCCACCCCCCCCCCCCCCCCACCCACCCCCTACTTTTTTGAAAAAGTAAGTTAAAGAAAAAGTGAAAGAAACCAACCGAGGCCCTCTGCTAAATGCGTGACCACATTAACTAGGTGTTGTGGCGTGCGCCTGTAATCCAGCTAAAAAGTGGAAGTTACAAACTGATTCAGCCGAGGACGCAGGATCGAAACTGAGTCACGTCTTTCGGATGGTGACGTTTAAAGGTCGGTCCCCAGACGTAAATAATCATATCTGATTGATACACGTCTATAAAAGCCCAAATGCACACACACACACACACAACTTAAGAGCGCGATTTAGCGAACCTTATTCAGCAAACAAATGCGAAAAAATAGCAAATGCGAGAAGTACAAATACGAAGGCATCGTCAAGCATGTGAAAGGAACAGACTGATGATACGGTACTCGCTTGAATTATATTTTTTAATCATTTCAAATCTGAGAGGCGCTCATTTTACTTCAACAAATGCCCTATTCTTGTGTAATAAGTGCCAATTCTCACCTCTGATAAGTGCCCCTTTTTATTTTTACATGTACCCCTTGCGTTTCTCTATTAAGTGCCTTTTTTGTTGATAAATGCCCTTTTCTTTTTTTAATAATAGCCACTTCCCCTTCTCATAAATGTCACTTCTGACACTTCTGATAGATGCTTCTATTAAAATCTCATAGAATCCCATTTTCCTTTGTAAAACGTTCCCTTTCAAATCTCACAAGTGCCCCTATTCATCTCAGGATAGTGTCCCCTTACAGGTACAAGAAGTGCCCCTTCACCTCTTATGATTGCCTTTTTTCAAATCTGAGAAGTGTCCCTAATATTTTGACGAGTGCCTCTTTTCCTTTGTATGCCCTCTTTTCATTTTGATAAGTGCCCCTTTTCATCTCCGATGAGTGACATTATTTAAATTTGAGGGGTGCCCTCTTTAACTCTGTAATAACTGCCCCTTCTAAACTCTGATTAGTGCCCCTTTTATTTTGACAATGGCCCCTTTTTCTTTCTAATTAGTGCCATTCTCCTCCTAATTACTATCCTTTTTCCTTTTTGTAATAAGTTCCTCTTCTCCGTTGTCGCGGGCCTTGCTTATGGTTAATTGTGCACGAAAAACAGCTGCGCTATTCATACGCAGTGTTTACGCAGTGTTATATCTCCATGGTAATTTAGATATTTGCGACATCTCAGTCTACAAGAAAGTGATAAGTAATGATTTCATCATCTGCCACAGAATACATTTTGATGAAAATTAAAGATTTACAACCCCACCCCACTTATGATTTTTTTTTAATGCATGTACGTCTTTCGTCTCCAAAGCCTTTCTCTTTATGTCTGTGTCTCTATCTGTCTGTCTGTCTCTGCCTGTCTCTCTCTGTCTCTCTCTCTCTCCTCTATTTCACAAAGAAAACACGTAATCACACCTACTTCTCTATCCATCCATTCGCTAACTTTCGATTTTTTTTTTCATCCCGCTTGTTACCCTCTGTGCCCTTCTATATAGCAATTTTCTTATTTTCCTTCACTTGTCTTTCATGATCGATTTTGATAACTGGTGTGTTGTCAAGCAGTTGAGGCAGTAGGGCTGATCCCGAATAACTTTATGGTAATTCGGTCGATTCATCTGTGAAATCCGTCCAAAACGACACAGTGTCACGTTTTTTATCCACTCGTTTCATCAAAATGAAAAGAAGAAAAAGAAGAGATTGGTGATTCCGCGGTTGATATATTTACTACAATCTTGTCATACTAAAGTGTACCTTTCATTTTAGGTGAAATAAAGTGGAAAAACGGGACACATTTTTGCAAGGAACTGCCAAACTAAAAGGCTTCATCTACGTACTTTACCATAATGTCATGGTTTTCCTTCTAGTCTGAAGCCTGTTAAAATGGTGACAAGCCATTTGATCCGGCAAATTTGCTCCAAGCTCAATTTCGTCGCAAATTGGATTCTTATATACACATGGACAATAATGTAGATATTTTTTCCTTATGGCACATCGATTTTTTTTTGTCGACGCATTTTTGTTGTTTTTTGTTGTTGTTAAAGGGATAGTTGAGTTCTGTTGCAGAGGGCGCTACATATAATTTTTTTTTTTTGTTGAGATAATGAAAAACTGAGTGTCAGATTTGAAAGAACATACAATTAAAATGAAAAAAACATCTTTGTTTGATCAAACCGGGTCAGAGACGGCTGAAATATCCATAAATATAACGATTTCTAATACTTGTGTACCACTACAAATATTAGATAAATTGAAAAAGCCGTTGAAAAAAGGTAATAGGCCTACTGCCTTTTACGTCGTTTTTCAGCCAATGCCGATATTGGCTTTTTTGTTGGCATTTTCGGGTTGGTTATATTACGCACAACCAGCCGGCCCATGTATTGTTATTTTTAATTAAATAATTATTTAACGGTCACCATATTTTTTCAAAAGTGGAGCTGAATTGGTATTCTCGTATTTGCTAAATTTCACACATTTTGAGGTCTAAAATTACCTTCATAGCAATTTTAAGTTATAAAAGGGCACTAGAAATGTCATAGATAAGAATAGGAGCAATAACCATGTACTTTGAAGGCATTTGCGGTCTGAAAACAGAACTCAACTATCCCTTTAAAGCTGTTCACCTATACATCTGTAAATTATGGAGATTGAACATATGAAAACAGCTTTCGCTTCTTTGTCGGCATATATCAAAACCGACAGGGGTTTCAGGTTTTATATTGAGTTTCCCAGGATTTATGTGTTTTTTGTAACGATTACGAGTTCGGCAGATTATTCGGGCTCCTATGAATGAAGTTTTATTTCTGATTCTCGATGATTTGATCATGTTGTCGTTGGTATGCTTGCGGATTTTTCGCCTTAAAAAAAATCTCATGCGTTTCAACTGTTCTCAAGAGCTGTTGTTTGCCTTACTCGTTTCCATAATTGACACTCATTATTATCAGAGTTTTCGTAATGATGACGGAATATTGTGGTAGATGGTTATTGCAAACATGCGGTATATAGAGAAGAGGATATTGAGTATTAAGAAACTTGTAGATATCAACAAAACATTTAATTACTCGGCTTTGAAGGGCATCATTATATAGAGAAGACGATAATGAGTATCAAGAAACGTCTAGGTATCAACAAAACGATTCCTTACTTGGCTTTGAAGGGCATCTGGAAAAAGAAAAAATGATTAGGTAATTTTACTAATGACCGGTCATTAGTAAAAAATTATGTTACAAAACATCATTTTATAAAACAGATAAAACATCATCTTATACAACAAATTATACACATCATTTTTGTCGGGCATTAGTAAAATTACCCACACTCGGTATCTTCGAAACAATCCAAACACGATTGACTATCGCCTCCGGGGTGTAGGTACCTTGTGTGGGTAATTCTTATTAATGCCCTCACTTCTGTGTATTATTTGTATACTAATATGTTACCTCTTTTGCTGGTGGAAATGAATATACCATTCTAATCTAAGAATTTATAGAGCGCAAATATCTAGATGGCTATTGAAAGGCGGTTATGACACCGAAACACTACTGAAACACTTAGGAAAGACTTTGGTAGTGGCTAGTTGTAAGCAATATGAATTAGGTAAGTCTACAGTTACGTTTTGAAACTCGATATGAGGTCATGCACAAGGGCGGAGATAATGATAATACTAATAAGTAGACGTTTTTGTTCAGCGCGTACACATAGGCATAATTGCATGGCTCTATGCGCTAATTTACCGAACAGAATACAGAAGGAGTGGAAACGATGCACTAGGTTCATTATTTTGAGATCTTACAATACGGTCAATAGATATATTTTCACATTACTTCTTAACTTTTCATGTTTTTCTATGCCGAAGAAGACCGTCTCACACCCTACGCGCAGAAGTAGTGCGTGATAATGATGTAACGCCAAGCAGGTCACCCCCGCCCCCCCCCCCCCCCCGCTCCAAGAACGGACGGATATGGCGCGCCATATGCTCAATAACCCCGAAAAACATTGTTTATCGCCGATAAACAAGGTTTATCGAGCGATAAACCTTGTTTATCGTGAGAAACTCTGTATATCGACTGATAAACACAGTTTCCCTCGATAAACAAGGTTTATCGATAAACAAGGTTTATCGAAAAACAAGGTTTATCGAAAAACACGGTTATTCGTTTTTCGTCAGGAGTGGGCGCTTTTTAAAGTTGCACCCAGCTCAGAGCACTGCTCCGCACGTGCGTTTTACACCGTAGAATATACCAACACCGTAACACTTGCTCGCGCTCATGACCACGATCGACATTTTCTGAGTGGAGGTATGGCGAAGAATAAAATAATTCCAGGCTTTTTTCCCAATTTTTGAAATGTTATGTTTATATATCTCTCTCTAGCCCTCTCTCTCTTTCAAACTTTCTAGGTGTTCCCCTTCTCTTATCTCTCTCACTCTCCCCCTTTCTTTCTCTCACTCTCTCTTTCTCCTACCCTCTCAATATAACCCTTCTGTCTTTCCCTCTCTTTCTTCTAATTCTCTCTTTCCCTTTCTCTTTCCTTTTTCTTTATCTGCACTCCCTCTCTGCCTCCTCCCTTTTATCTATTTCCCCGGTATGAGAAATAGGGTAGAGATAGATGGTTGGAGAGAGAGGAGAGATAAATGAGAGATAGAGGAGAGATAGAGCAGGGGAAAAGGAGAGATAGAGCGGGGATAGATGGGTGGATATAGATGGAGAGAGAGAGAGAGAGAGAGGGGAGAGATAGAGGAGAGATATTTTAAAGATAGATGGATGAAGATAGAGGAGAGGTAGAGCGGGGATAGATGGATGGTTATTGAGGATAAATAGAGGAGAGATAGAGAAGAGATCGAGCGGGTGAAAGATGGATAGAGATAGATGGAGAGAGAGAGAGAGAGAGAGAGAGGAGAGATAGAGCAGGCATAGATGGAGGGAGATTTGAGAGAGAGAGAGAGAGAACAGATAGAGCAGGGAAAGATGGATGGTGAATATTAGAGGAGAGATAAAGGAGAGAAAGGGTAGAGATAGATGGATGGAGAGAGAGGAGAGATGAATGAGAGATAGCGGAGAGATAGAGGAGAGATAGAGCAGGGATAGATGGATTGATATAGATGGAGAGAGAGAGATATATATATGTAAAGGAGAGATAGAGGAGAGATAGAGCGGGGATAGATCGATATCTCTCCTCTATCTCTCCTCTATCTCTCCTTTATCTCTCCTCTCTCTCCATCCATCTACCCTGCTCTATATCTCCTTTATCTCCATCTATCTATCCCTGCTCTATCTCTCCTCTATCTTTCATTCATCTCTCCTTTCTCCCCTTTACCTCTCCCCTCTCTCTCTCTCCATCCATCTACCCTGCTCTATATCTCCTTTATCTCCATCTATCTATCCCTGCTCTATCTCTCCTCTATCTCTCATTCATCTCTCCTCTCTCTCCTTTACCTCTCCCCTCTCTCTCTCTCTCCATCCATCTACCCTGCTCTATATCTCCTTTATCTCCATCTATCTATCCCTGCTCTATCTCTCCTCTATCTCTCATTCATCTCTCCTCTATCTCCATCTATCCATCTCTAACCTATCTGTCCTTTATCTGATTGTATCTCTCCTCTCTCTCCAACCATCTATCTCTACCCTATTTCTCATACCGGGGGAAATAGATAAAAGGGAGGAGGCAGAGAGGGAGTGCAGAGAAAGTAAAAAGAAAGAGAAAGGGAAAGAGAAAATTAGAAGAAAGAGAGGAAAAGACAGAAGGGTTATATTGAGAGGGTAGGAGAAAGAGAGAGAGTGAGAGAAAGAAAGGGGGAGAGTGAGAGAGATAAGAGAAAGGGAAAACCTAAAAAGTTTGAAAGAGAGAGAGGGCTAGAGAGAGATATATAAACATAACATTTCGAAAATTGGGAAAAAAGCCTGGAATTAAGAATTCTTCGCCATACCTCCACAGAAAATGTCGACCGTGGTCATGAACGCGAGCAAGTGTTACGGTGTTGGTATATTCTACGGTGTAAAGCGCACGTGCGGAGCAGTGCTCTGAGCTGGGTGCAACTTTAAAAAGCGCCCACTCCTGACGAAATACGAATAACCGTGTTTTTCGATAAACCTTGTTTTTCGATAAACCTTGTTTTCGATAAACCTTGTTTATCGAGGACAACTGTGTTTATCAGTCGATATACAGAGTTTCTCACGATAAACAAGGTTTATCGCTCGATAAACCTTGTTTTTCCTCGATAAACCTTGTTGATCGGCGATAAACAATGTTTTTCGGGGTTATTGGGCATATAGCGCGCCATAGACGGACCCGCCATGCGTGTTACCAAAATGTCCGGTAAAAGGGTACTTTTCGTGCGAAAAAGTCCGGCCCGAGAATTGTAAAAAAAGGGGAGTATTAACTTTTCACCCGGAGATTTCTTTAAAAAGGGGGTGTTTTTATTTTTTTTCTATCATCTTTTTGGACTCCTGAGAAATTATTCCGAATTTAGGGGGGTACATTGAGTGGTACACACACACTCACACACACACACACACGACCCCCCACACACACTGTTTTTAAATATATTTTTGTTGTGTAATATTGTTTTATTCCTCCAAATGTAATACAAACAAGAACAACATACAATTGAATAAAGTAAATAAACGTTTTCAATATTAATTGCTTAATAATAAACGTAATTAAAAAAAAATCATTTGCAGTATATATATGACTGAACAACAACATAAACTTAAAATCATAAACATAATGTATAAGTCAATTGTACATGTTATTCATTCTAATGAAGAAAGAAAACTTTAACAAATCTGGAGGTTATTTTACTGGTACAAGGAACAAGGTCCTGCTCCTCCCTGCCCCCCCCCCCCCCTCCCCCCTCACAACAACACGCCCACATACACACACACACAGACACACACTACTTACTCAGTGGATGTCTGCTAACATTATCAACTCAAGAAATATAGTAAATAAGTTAACCCGGCTGCAAAATAGAGTAACACTTTAACAAGCTCTCGGTGGAGAGGAAAACAAATCTTAATTAACACTACGCTGCTCCCACTTTAGAAAATGTAATCACAACTTTCCCATTCTAATGGCTATTTTCTTTTCCTCATCCCTATAATTCAAAACGTTTTTCCTAATTTTTGTCTAAATTTGGTAATTGCCCCCCCCCCCGATCTTGACATAAGTATAACATACCTCACCATGAAAATTGTAGTATTAAAGACTTTTATTTGATATGAACTACCTGCCAACCCAACAAATATATCTCACCATTCTAAATCTTTAATTTCATCTAAATCAACAAGTTGTACTATACTAAAGCCTGCCATATCCTTTTAACGCTCCCACAAGATTAAAAATAAAATGTTTCTATTTTTCTTTTTCCCGTTTACAAAACGAACATAAATTATCACCAACAAAGCAAATCTATGAAGATGCTCATTATCAAATATGTCTCCATGCAATAATCTGAATTGAAATTCTCGTTGTTTTCTAATCAGTAGAGTAATTCTTGGTCTAACAAATATCTCATTTAATTCATTTTTTATAAAATCAAAATCATTTTGCACCTCCCGTTCCTGCAAATCATACGTTTGATGTAGTACTTTTATTAAATAATCATGAATTGTTCTTGAATCCACATCCCAAAACTGTATTTTTTGTACCACACACAGCACACTCATGCCCACACACACAAACATACAAAGACACGCCACACTCATGCCCACACTTCTACACAAGGGATATTCTTCTTATTTCTTTTATCATTTCACATTTTATTATGAACAAATTCAGCTTTCAGGATCAAAATGACTTATTGTAAATCCTGTTACGTATATAAACCAACGGCGCACTTCGTAGCTCGCTTAATCTCGATACAATTTGATAGGTTCCTATAGCTGCTCAACCTAAAGAAAAGGCAAGAGGATTGGTCCAATATCACTACAATAATTAACTTGTTATATTCCACACAAATACCATCCCATTGTCACACTGTATGTATGACTTCATTAGGATTATTTAACTGTTTGCTGTTCAAGATTAAACTATAAACGACTTTAACTCTTTAATGTTAAGAGGGTTCTCATAGTCAATCTCCTTGTACGTCTTTAAAATCTCATACTGTACTACTCCGTTTTTCGCCTCCCATAATATCTTTTAAATTCAGACGTACTATATTGTGTTTCTCAGTACTCGAGCCTATTAACATACAAGCTATGCTTTTTTTTAGGCTCCCCACATTTTACATTGTTCTACCTTGCCCGTTATATCTACATATTTCGAAATTTCGTACTTATTTTCCGTACATTATATTTGATTTGAAATCATTAATTTTCATATTTTTTTCTTCTTGTGTGAAATCTACTCTTATAATATACACCTGTATAAAAAATAAAAAAAAGAATATAAACTGTTTTTCTATGTAAAATGTGGAATAAATAAAACTTCAAACTTCAAATAAACTTCATAGAGCTGATCAAGACCAGAGATGGGTAATTTCTCAAAGGCATTATATTGCACAAAGCTATCCTTCACACAATTCGTCCTTGTTTTCACGAAGTGACGGTAAGTGAGGAAAATCGTCACGCAAAGTGAATGCAATTTTTTTTTCACTACCGTCACTTCGTGAAAACAGCGACGAATTGGAGCCAAGTGTCTTGTGTAAAATTGGTAGTGTAGTACACGTAAGAGCGACCGCGCAGAGATGCGAAGAAAACAACAACAACGTGAATATTTATGTCCATTTTAACCCTTTTCATGCTTTTTTTTGGATACATTTATAGATTTGGAACTTTCTTTACATTTGAACTCAAAAAGTGATGGTACAAAATGATTACTCCTAACAAAATATCCTGTAAACGGATTCTTCCCAAGGTTGTGTTTTGTCGGCACTCCTTTTCATATATTATACAAATGATTGTATATCAGTAAATGATGATGTATCTTTCTTAAAGTATGCAGACGACACAGTATTGATTTGTTTAATAAACCGAGGAGAAGAGAATTATCGAAATGAGTTGACACATTTTTCAACATGGTGTACTGATAACTTTCTACAGTTGATTGCCCCCCAAAAACGAAAGAGAATATATAATTTTATTATTTTTGACTTAGTGGAATAACATACCTAACCAATACATAATCAATATTATCTATAATTCTTACTCTGTCATCACCGGCATGTATCCATATTTGTATCCTATTTCTGTTCTGAGTCAACGAGGGCTGTGTCTTTATTTTACATGTGTGTGAAACAAATGTCCATGTTGAAAGTGCATTGGACTAATAAATACATGGAATTTAGTTAAACTGAATTTCACGGGTGCAAAATAAAAAACAATTCAATACAAATGTACATATATGTATACATATATAAAGGGATGATTAATACTACAAAATTAAAGAGAGCTCTATATACAGACAAACTAAAGCTTCGTGTTTTATTTTACGTTCTCAACTTCTCAATAATGATAATGATGACAATAATAATTATAAAATAATAATGATAATAATAATAATTATAAAATAATAATGATAATAATAATAATTATAAAATAATAATAATAATAATAATAATTATAAAATAATAATGATAATAATAATAATAATAATAATATTGATAAAATTGATTATAACAAATATTACCATAATAGTAATAATTAAAGTGGGGTCTTATATAGCGCTCGTGTCTGTCACGGTGTTACTCCTGTCGTTCTGCTATCCCGGCTTTAGTGGTGCAGGGTAACAAATTTTCAGAGGCTAACATGTAAGAGGTAAAAACATCTGACAGATTTACCTCCGAAACGTTCAACTCTTATAATCTTAGCTCTGACATTTTCACATCTGGTCTTTTCATCTCTGATATTTTTATATCTTACATTTTCACATCTTACATTTATACCTCTGACAGTTTGACCTCGGCAACTCTTACGTTTGGCATTTTTACCTCTGACATGTTGTTACACCGAACTGCAAAAAGCGGCTGCGATTACAGCGCTCAAGCAGCTTAATGCATTTATTCCAGTTACTCATTTCCTTCATCTCGACGGAATGTAACAATGGAAGATTAATGTCTTGCCAAAGGACAGTACCTTGATGTTCACAGTTCGGAGACTTGTCCACTGGACCTCAACACCTCTACAAGTCAGACCGGCTTCCTCTCCTCTATTCCTGTAAGTGTAGACATCTAAGCACGACATTTCTAAGTCCTTTCTTGAATGCCTTATACCTGAATGCATATACGATTGGGTTTATGCAAATGTTCAGTGTAGCCAGGACTGTTGTAATGATATGCCCCGTACTGCCTATGTAGTTTGGGAGAACACCAAAATTGAAGGCCAAAAAGATAAACTGGTTCGGTGTCCAGCAAACCAGGTAAGTCATGTAGATTATGAAAAGCGTTATGGTGATGTTGCGTCGACGAACATTTCTGCAGGCCTGCGTTGTGGAATTCACTGCTGCTTGACCACTTCCAGAGCCGTTCGTTGATACATGCGGGGTCGTTGAAACATGCGCGGTCGATGTTGCTTCGGACACAGTGGGCACGTTGGATGGTTGTATCCTGTTCGCTGCGGTTGAAGAGTTGGTGTCATGCATCGCCTCGGTTGAGACGCGGTTAAGAGAGTACAACCGTGCGGCAATGCGGAAGAAAGAATACCCCATGATGACAACCGGGATGAAATATTCCCAAATAAACAACGCAACACCGACCGCCGGTCCTCTGTCGATGATGACACAACGTCCATCGCGGTAGTCGAACTGCGTACTAGCTAAAACAATCTGTAACATTGGTGCAGTCAACCACGCAGTTATCGCAAGCACGTACATTGTTTTGCGTTTGACGCGCGTCACATAGAGCATTGGGTGTACAACCGCGACGTAACGCTCAACCGATATGATAGTCAGGTTGAAAGACGACGTCGCAAAGCCGCTGAAGATGAGAATCCGTGAATCCAAAAGACGGCAGTAGAGTTGAGAGCCGAGGTATCCGAGATTCGGTGGAAGGGAAAACCAGTGCAGTTGGATGACGACCAATATTAAAGCAAGAGATGTGAGGATGTCGGCAAAGCACTGGTTTACGATTAACCAGTTCGTGTGATTCTTACGAGATTGGCGTCGTAAAACAGCAAAGCAAACAGAGTTTCCTACCAGTCCCATGATACCGAATATAATTTGAAAAGATGTCGCTACCATGAGCCCTACAGACGCCCCTGACGGTTCCGATTCGTTTACCTCAGATGAATTCGCCATAATTGTCACGATATAGAACCTACTACGCTTACACTCTCCTTAAATGTGCATTTTTGTTTAACAAAACCTGATTATTTTGTTGTCAACTACGGCCAAAACGGGCATAGTGACACTTAGCCAACATCAATGAAATACAAATCACAGGGACGCGAGAATAATTGCGATATGTGAGAAAACTGAGATCGATGAGATAGTACACACAAACTTCTCGTTCTCACATTCCGCTCTCTCTCTCTCTCTCTCTCCCATTTTGTCCCTTCCTACCTCCCAGCTAATAAATCACCTGATGACGTGAGCATAGTTATTGTCCAATCATTGTTAAGGATTGCTTCCCTTTTTTCCAGAAGCCTTTGGCATTGTTATTGGAACGTCATTGACTAAATCCTGTTTGTTCGAGCATAATAAGTTTGGGAAACTGTTCTGCATTTATCGCATCAAGTTGTCTCATCTAATAGTGATGTCCATTTTCCATTTCCTTCAAATATTCAATTCAATTATCACACTTTGTAATCGAACTACCTCATTTTTGCTATTTAATTATTTTCCAACTATTACAATCAGTATCACCATTATTTTCATCATCGTCATCTTTATCATTATGTTTGTTGTTATCATCGTCACTAAAATCACTGTTATTATCCTTTTCCTAATCAACATCAACATTATTATTTTTTGTCATCATCATAATCATCGTAAAAGACGTGTAATATAACATTTTCCGAGTACGATATTTCAAGAACCGTAGGGGGCTTCCCCCCCCCCCCCCCCCCACACACACTCCTCCCCCCTGCCGCTCGCACATAAACGAATCTCTAAACACTTTGGCTATTTCCATCAAACTCACAGTGGATTAAATATAAGGGAAGATAACGTAGGCCTATATTGTATTTATCATATTATAATATCTATCTCTACCATGATATATATTTGCGATGAAATTATCTTATGTAAAATTGTTTTGTACAAATTGAGAACAGCAAAATTCTATTGGTCAATAAAAAAGAAATTGAAATGAAATTGAAACTATCTTGCTAATAATCAGAAAGCCGACAATCTGACCTTGACAAAAAATTACATCTGTCACTGTCCCATATTTTGACCCAGAAATCTACGAGAAAATGATTGGCACTAGATTCTGGTTATCATAAATTAATGATAAATCTATCAGCATCCGTGTCATGGTGTGGGGGGGGGGGGTCGACTGGAAATTTCAAGATGGGAGAAATGAGAAATACAGCAAGTATATGATGTGGGAGTGGTCTTATCATCTGATTTCCACGTTGCCTTTCCTGCCTCCCCCCTCCCGTCTCTCTCCCCCCCCCCCCTCCTCTCTCTCTCTCTCTCTCTCTTTTTCACTTTCATTTTTTGGGGGGCATTCAATGGAGAAGGGGTTCCTCAGTTGCCCCAAAACTACTGGTAGCTACGCCATTGCTTATGGCAATATTAATAACAACACACGGAACAGCGGTTCGTGCAGTAATCATGTACCATACTTTCTTCAGATTGTTAGTTTGTTTGCTTGTTAGTGGGGTTTTATTTTCCACTCGTTACTTCTTTAATCTCTCAGGATTTTTGACTTGTCACATATTTTTTATTTTTTTCTCTAAACTATTCATGTGGATATTTGGTAGCGTAATACTCTACCATCAGTTTCTGTAAATGATTTCATGTATTCACAATACCGCTGTATACAAATTGGCTTATTAAGGCAAAAATTAGATCCCACTCGGTTTTTTTTTTCCTTATATAAAATGCATACACGGGAAGGCGCGCGAAATCTTGATTTGTTGATCTAATTTAAATCAAATGAAAATAAAATCAAAGCATATCATGAATGTATTTCATTTGAATAGAGAAGTCAATCCAAACCAAACCAACCCAATATTCGAATCAGTTTTACCGGGAAGAGAGACCCGACGGCTACAGTAATTCATTTCGCTTTTTCCTTCCCAGGCCTAGTGATGTCAAATTATTGATATTAAATAATACATGACTAGGTGGCGCGTGCTATTTTCCTGTTATCGAAAATGATTCCGGTAGCGGGGTTCACATTGTAAAACGCATGGGCACTTTTATCACCATGTTATGCACGATAATCACACCGAATATTTCTTCTGCAACGAACATTTTTTCTATTCTTTAATTTGCAGGAATTGCAGGGTATTCTAATTTTCACATTCAACTGTATCTTTTTGCACTTCTATCAGTATCACATCTTTCTGTGAGTATTCTATATCGGTTACAACAAACTCGCAAACACTTCCGAAAAATAAATAAGGGAATTTCAATAGCGGTGTCCATCCTCAAATATTGAAATGGCGCATCACGTTTAAAGCCCCACTGTCCTACTTGTAGCTACTTGCTCCCTCTATATAGAAAACTTCCCCAATCGGTGCCTGTTGGTCCCCCATGATCCTCTTTTTCTTATGTTAGTTGAGAGCTGAGTTGATGAGATAGCCACCTGTCAGTGACCTGGCTGGGTGGTCTAATCCGTTCTGGCCCAGTATTATTGACGGTCTTTAAGATTCCCATGGGATGTACAATGGAGCAGCACTTTTCAACCATTTTTAAAGTCAAAGCACCCTTTTTAAAACTTTGCCGTCACACCAAACCTAAATTCATCACAATAGGTTCATGTTGAATCTGTACGGCACTATGTCTTGTCAATTGCAATATACAAACATACGGGCACATCTGTTTCTAAATTTATCAAGCGAGCGGAGTAAGCAAGCAAAAACTTTATTTTTAATTTAGTAAAGGTGTTATTTCTTAATCAAAACACAATAGATAATATACAATATAAAATTGTAAAATCAATCATACATATCTGCCGAATACATGAAAACAAAATTCATATATTCGGTCACCTCGACACACGAACGTGAGAATATTCGGGCATCTCGTCGCCCGGAAATCTTTGTTTCTAAATGTTGCGAACGAGTGAAGCGAACGAGTGTAATGTAATTTAGATATAAAATGATATTATAAGGGCACCTTGAGCTCTAATGTTACTGGTTGCTTGCTAACAAGCAACCTTAACCATAAACCTTAGCTTTCTCAGCAGTCAGGTAAAATGACTAGCACTTCCATATTTGGGCATCTCGCTGTCAAATGGAAAAATTTCAGCACGTCATTACCCCCCCCCCCCCCCCCCATATAGAGACATCCCTTCGGTGCCTGTTACTATCGAGCAAGGAAAATATTTTAACAAAAAACTTTCTATCTGTAAAGTGCTTTTATCTCATAAAAATACACGTACATACGGTTTCTTTTAATTTTCTAATTCAAACTAATTTTGTAATAATAGATTTCTCTCGCGGCACACCTAGAGATGTTTTGCGGCACCTCGCCTGAAACTACGTTGTAATAGGGTAATTAAATTCTTACGAAAGTGCTTGATATCGTATTTTCCGTATAATTGATATATTTTATGTAAATGTGTATCAATCCGACAACCTTAAATCGTTTCTTACGTGCGGTAAGAGGAAAATTAGGAGAGGAAAAAGTAAATGAGAGGAAAAGAAAAGGAGCCAGATGGAAAAGAGAGAGAAGAGAAGAGAGAGAGAGAGAGAGAGAGAAGGGAGAGAGAGAGTGGAAAAGTGAGAGACTGAGATAGAGGGAAGGGGATAGAGATCATATACGATTGAAGCCTCTGGTTAAAAGAAGTGAGGAGAGAGAGAGATGAGAAGAAGAAAATATATAAAAGGGAGAGGGAAAGAGAAAGTGAGAGAAACGAAAGAGAGAGAGAGAGAGAGAAAGAGAGAGAACGGAAAGATAGAGCGTACGACTATTCCCTATGATATAGGGAGATAAGTAATAAAGAAAAAGAGAAACAACGGAGATATACAGACAAAATAACAAAGACGAGAAAAATGAGGGAGAAAAGAAAGATAAATAAGAAAAAGAAAAAACAGAACGAGAAAGGAGAAGAGGGATGATATAAAAGAAAGGGAAGAGAGGGACTGATAAATAGAGAAAGAGTGAAGACTGAAAAAAAAATAGTTAAGGGAGAGGAAAAGGAAAAAAGATGAATAAACAGAAATATATATCGAGAGAGAGAGAGAGAGAGAGAGAGATTCATAAGATAAGTACGATCAGCTCCCAAACATTTTAAACAAAACGCACCTTAACTTAACTCCAAGAAAGACATCACTCCCAAATATATTTTGATCACGATCAGCCCAACAATATTAAAGAACAACACCAACGAAGAACATTTTGACGTTCGTCGTTTCAAAAAAAACATCTGTAATATATGGTTATAAACGTGTGCTCTTTATTATGATCTCGATTTTTCGTAATTTTACACATGTATTGACAATGCATAAACTAATCTCTATACTTGATAGTAGTCAACCCTCATTATATTTCGCCGTTCAACTAGTATATTTTGGTTCCCCAGTACGATCTATAATTTACGAGCTCGATGTTCAAAGTCTGAGCAAATGTATGCGCTGATAAAAGTCAATCCCTGGAAATTAAAGAATATACATTTCACGTAGTATTTATTATCACATCCAAAGGCGTAATAATCATGTTCTCGACGTTTTGTAACTTGACACTTAGTAGGCAAATCTTTAATTTCCGCAGTAGGAGAATATCTGCAGCTCGGGAGACAAATATACCTATATTTAAAAGACTGTGAGCATCATATTTCTCCCTAGCGACATGAAATTTGTTCGATATATGAAATTATGATAATATATTAAGACTGATATCTGTGGCACAAACTACATTTACATGTAGATCGTCCGTGTTGCTTGACAATTGTTTACAGAGAGGTAAACACGGGAAATTAAGTTTGCATGTGTTAAATTTACAACATTTCTGATATTTGCTTTTCTTTCCCTCGTATTCTAACGAGATGATTACGCGATAAGTATTTGTGACGCATGGCGTCTTTAATGATTGTTAGCAGGCAAGGAGTTCGGATTGTGGGTGGAAAGGGGGAGGGGGTGGTTGTCACGTATATACAAATAGTGACTGCTGTGAATAATTAAGCAGGGAACTGCAATCGTCTCAAGATATTGAACGAGAGAGATGTATATAGATATATATTATATGGAGAGAGAAATATATATTATAGAGAGAGAGAGAGAGAGAGAGAGAGAGAGAGAGAGAGAGAGAGAGGGTGAGGAGAGAGAGGGGGGGAGGGGGGAGATGAGAGGGAGAAAACAAGGAGCAGATGAAGGATTTTTTTAAGGACGGTGGGGCACAATACGAAAAGTTAGGCACGTTTGTAGCGTACATTGTGGTATGCCTATGGAGGGGGGGGGGGGTCAAAAGAGGGGACACGGGCCTCTGTATCACCTGCTCTCCCAACCCCACCACTGGCTCAAAAGGAGAATATTCATTAGTAGGATCAGATGAGCGATTTTCCCTGTGTAAAAGCAAAGTTAACTGACATGAAAGGGAATGGCATACAATGTGTTTTGATCTTCAAGAGTAAATTTATCGGATAAAAAATGCGGTGATATCATTTTTTCCCACTTACAATGATCATTTGAAAGTTTGATTCACAGATACATGATAAATAAC
Source organism: Strongylocentrotus droebachiensis (assembly GCA_035222895.1). Taxonomy (NCBI): domain Eukaryota; kingdom Metazoa; phylum Echinodermata; class Echinoidea; order Camarodonta; family Strongylocentrotidae; genus Strongylocentrotus; species Strongylocentrotus droebachiensis. Next base: position 90,719 of record JAVYIG010003847.1, read on the forward strand.
ATAAAAGGGTTCATCATAGTTTATGAAAAGTCTCGATAATCAAACCAATGAAACTCCTCATACATATACCCAAACAGAATCGATTCGCAATCCATACGTCTTCAGCATGTTCACGAAAAAATGCTACTTGACATATGCTTCGAATTGGTAGAAGGTTCAAAACATTTTGTATGCCTATTTGCGTTACATTACTTCTGTATCTAGGTTTCGAACAGTGAAATATTGATTGAAACGTCTAAGGATCTAGTTCAATTCCAATAATCTGTTTAAGTGACCAACTTATAAATCGTTCAGGGGGGACAGCCGTTTCAACTTTGATTTGCATGAACTCATAAATAAGCCCCTCTTTCATAAAACCTGATATCAAATACAAGTTACAATAATTGCTATAAGCTACTGTAATCGTTGCAATTGGTTGGTTGTGAGCTAATTTGTCATGGAAATGTGACACTTAATATTGGCAAGAGGTTTCATAAAACAAGATCTGATAGCTACTCTTTCACTTTACTTATGAATGGGTTACAAATGCGGTTCTGAATTGTGAATGTAATAAATTCTAACGGATTTTTTTTTTTTTATGACATTGTACATTAAAACAATTCTTCTGTCGCTTGGTTTCAGCTGCAGCTATTGAGAAATGTATACGTTCTTTCAAATGCAATAAAATGCGTCAAATGTCTCATTAAAAGTTGATAAAAACTTTTCTTTTCACTCACGATGGCTGCGTATACTGTTCTTGTTGTTGTCTTACACAATTTGGTTAGTTTTGCCTCAATGTCATATTTGCAAATTACGTGTATATTGAGAAATACAGGCCCTACTAGAAAAACCTACAAATTTCGAATGTCCTTACAATTTGTGTTATTTAGTCATCAATTTCAGTCAGAGGTGCGATATTATTTAATGATGTGATGCAGACTTTTGCATCCTTTCAGAATGTTATTATGTTTGTGACGATGTACATTTGATATTATTGCATTATGTATTGTTTCTTGTATTATGTAGATGTACAATGACTGTAACCAGTGAAAAAAAAAAATTCCTGAATTCAATTCAATTAAAACTGGATCACCGAAAATTTATCTTCCACCCTGTCTAGTTAAAACATTTTGAGGATGCAAAAGAGACATCATGCCCTTAAAGGTTCATCATTTTACCCATACAAATGCTGGTATCGAGATATTTTGGTTGCTCAAGATCAGATTTGGTTGGTTTTCTGTTTGAACCGATTTACATGTATTCGTAAAAAGCTTTTGCACATTGACAGGAGGCAGTCCTCTGACACATTTCATCTAGTCAAATATATACATCATTATATAATTATACGATGACAATTCTTTCCTAAGCACATCGTGCTATAAAATATTAAAGGATATTACCATCGACTTGGGCAAATACTTATTTTGTACACACTTACACAAATGAATAATATTACAGAAAAAGCAATACGTATATAAACTAATTCAAGTTATATGAAACCCTAATCCCCACGATTTAAGAAAGTATGTACACTCAAGTAATTAGATATAAACAAACTACAAATATGCTCCCTTATGCAAAGTTTCAATACCCACAATGATGCAAATAGTGATCTTACAAATTATATTAACATGGCGGTTATTCAACAAATCAAATGATCGGCAATTTCAGCAGCTTTTTTCACTTTAGAGGTCGTCTACCAATATCTTGGACTGATGATATCAAGAAAGTGTCTGGACAAGGAATGAAAGGTGCGACACAACTGACAGGTGAAAGAGTTGCATGGCGTGCTCTCGTGAAGGCCACAGCAGCGCTTTATAGCGCCACCTGAAGTTGATGATGATGATGATGTAGAGCAAATTATGATTTCACAGGACCACAAGTTACCAACAGAAATGACATTGTCATCCTATAAGTTATCTTTTGATATACGCATGCATACAGAGAGGCAATACGAAGATAATAACTCGCCTAACTGCATGAACGCAGTATCAGTGCTGATATATTTACATTCTGTGCATCCCCAGTCGAGATTTTGAAGCAGGCAACTATGACACATACGCTACTCTTAGTTTTGACGGCTGTTTGGTGAAGTTAACGTAAAGTTCTATGATGAGCAATATCAAAATATTTCCTATTTTTCTCTAATTTTGGAGATACCTTAGCATCATATAAATGCATCCTTCAAGACGATTTGCCATAGAATATCATTAGACGGATTTCGTCACAAACATCACAACTTTCTTTCGATTAGTCATAAACGAGAGCAAATAAATTCGTTGAGTATCTGACGAAATTCTTTCCTGAAGGGGCTGTACCGGAAGGCATAAATGATCGGGTTCGCACAGATGTTAAAGGATGCTAAGATGGTGGTCATTGCATGCCACTTGCTTCCGAAATAATCTGGAATCCCACCCAAGTTGAAGACAAGGAATGCGACCTGATTGGGCGTCCAGCAAACCATGTATGTAAGGTAGACGATGAAGAGGGTAATCGTCGTCTTATGACGACGAATATTGACTGGGGCTTGGGGCAACGGTGGCAGTTCCTTCAAGTTCAAGTCTTCAGGCGACGTACTAGCATTACATTCAGGTATTTTCCTTCCAACGGAGAGGGCGCCACCCTGGACAGTATTGACCCTGACGCTGGTACCATCGCGTGCCCAGACGGCAGAGATGCGCCCAAGACTTTGAAGCTTCAGAGCTATCTTCACGTAGGCATATGTCATGACGGAAACTGGAAGTAAAAACTCCCAAACGAAGACCCCTATCCCGAAACCTGGTCTCTGCCCAACGTACACACAGTGTCCATCATGGTACTTGTATAAGGCCGAAGCGAGAACGACCTGCATAAGAGGTGCCGTAAGCCAAGCGAAAACTGTCAGTAGAAACGTAGAATGGCGTTTAAAGGACGCTAAATAAACGATAGGGTGAATAACTGCCAGGTATCTTTCCAAAGATATCAATGTCAAGTTAAATGTTGAGATGGCAAATCCGGTGAAGTATACAACCCGCGAGTACCAGAGGCGGCAGAGCAACTCGCACTTGAGTGGTGACATTGAGGAGAACGATGTCGTTCGAAACCACGTCTGGTCAACGGTAGCGACGACGAGGAGGACGGACGTTACGAGGTCAGCGACACACTGGTTGATGATCAACCAGTTGGTGTGGTCCTTCCTCGATCTCCTCCCCAAGACGACCAAGCAAATAAGGTTCCCTACAAACCCCAGGCATCCACTGATTATTTGGAACCATGCTGTTACCATGTACTCCACGTCAGTATCACTCGACGTGATATTGCCAACACCGTAACTTTTGGTGGCATTTCCCTCCTCCATGATGTTCACACATCAAATGAAGTCCAATATCCAAATCGGATTATGGTCGCAATATTCAGCCTCTAAATATATCCAAAGAAAGCTTGTGTAAATTTCAAATGTATCAAGTTTTCTGGTCACCTGTCACTTTATTAATATGCAGCGTGTGTTCTCAACGGTTCTTTGTTTGTTATTAGGTTTTGTGTCGTCTTTGCAGTTAACAGTGCATTAAAGTGTCAATAGCCGCTATATTGAAGATTTAGTTGACAGTTGTTTTGGAAAACAAGTTGCGTTCTACCGTAGATTTCAAATAGATATATGTGACTGTTTATACAACCCTTCGGCGAACATCATGTATATTTGCCCTTTTCTGCTTTGTTCTGCAAGGTGTGAGAAGTCTCTTGTTTAGTCAATCGTAAAACAAAGAAAGCAAATAGGAAAAACTAAATTTCTCATAGTTACATAAAACATCACCATGACCACGAGTTTATGTTTGGTCGGCACTGGGTGTTGATAAGCTGAAGGAAATGTGATAAACAGCCCTCTTAATAACATTTTTAGTCCGGTTTAACAAACTTTGTTGTTCCGGACCACAAAACACAGCTTATCTTGTTTCCATCTTAGTGTTCGATTTTGGAGAGCCTCTTGTTTTCCGTTCCCTGGGACTCACTTTTTATTTCATCTAGGGCCTGATGAAGTGGACACCAACAGACAGGCGATTGTGTTTTTACCATTGAGATAACTGAATAATATACCACGAATAGTTTTGTTCATCGTATGGAAAGTCTCTTATCGTGAGGTTTGGATACGACTTGCGATGAAACCAATGTCGATTAAGCATGATGGCCTTTCTTAGCATATGATACAACGTATATGTTCTTTTTTTCTTCAAGTATCAGCTTATGGAAAGCGGTTTACATAAGGTTCATTTTGAAGGCATAAACAACTGCAATTCTGAACAAGTCAATAATATTTAGCACTTCGACAGCTTAGTAGACTGAAGAGACTTAGTCTGATTTTCCACATCTGTTCTAGTTATCGCGATGATGACTGTTGACGCTCAGTCAGACAATGGATATCATACTCATTATTAATTTAATGAATGCTAAGGAGAGCAGGTACAATGTAGGGGTATTAATAAACAGCTCGGACCCCGATGCAAGCTCATTAGGAAATCTCTGACGAACCACAACCTTGTTTCTGGTGATTCCTTTGGCGTTCAAGAAGCAACACATATAATTATGGGCTTAATTGCCGTTGCTAAGTCCGTATTTTTCGTTATGAGATCGGTTTCTTTCCAAATTACTCTTCATTACCATAAGAACAAGCTTCATCGTTAGTTCGGTGATGAGATGTACATCCTTCGTCTGATGGTGCTCAAAATGTGAAAACAAGTTCTTGATAGACGCACAAATTGCAATAGCGTGATGCCTCGGTCACACCAACTAGACCGACGCCAGACCAACAAGACATCGAACATATCTCATATTACCCCGAAACGGCCAAGGATCGGTCGGTTTAGAGTCGGTGTAGAGGCAGATTGGCGGTATGACCGAGGTGGTGCATTTACTCCGCCTTTTTCAATGTTTACCTTCGCCGTTAATGTGTGAACGTACGTGATCATTGCAGTCAAATCACTCTCTGGTTTATACAAAGATGGTTAAACATTATGGAATAAACTGATGTATCAGGCTTGATTGACATCAGATCAATGTGTGCATGAAGTTGTCAACGCTGTTTATTCATCCATCCACCATATAAAATTTGAGTCGATTACTTGTTTGGCTTTTAAGAGTTTTTTGGGTCTCAGATGGAGTGTTACATGTAAGTGTGCATGACAAACATGAGCGCTATACAATAATTGTAATGTATCATTGTTCTTCCCATCTATATGCCATATCACTCCTTCTCTCCTCCCCTCCTACTCCCCCTTCCTCTTCCTCATCCCTTCCCCCCCCCCCCCCCCCCACTGTCGAACTTTCTTGTCCTATCCTCTTTTCTTATATTCTTCTCGATCCTTAGCACATTATCACTCTGATGAATTTATTTTAACAGAACATCTGGCACTGAAGATGTTTAGGCAGAGTAGTTTGCACTCCTGACTGAAAACACGAAGGTTCTTACTTCGGAAAACAATTTGTTTTGTTTTAATTTATCAATTAATTTATTTATTGATTGATTTCTCTCTCCGTCTGTCTCTTGAGACTTGATGTAGTCCATGCTCTATTGTTTGTAGGGATAGAATAGTTAAATCAGTACTCCATATTGACCACTTATCTTTGTTATTTATTATGTATTATTGAAGAAAAAAACACTTTGTACTTTATTTGAAATGTATATGTAACATGAGAAATATGAAATGAAATGAATTAGTGGACGTATATTTAACATGCACAGATAGGGTTATGTTATGTTATGTGCGCATAGATACTAGTGATGTGTGGTGTGTGTGTGTGTGTCTTCAGAAAAGATGAAGAAAACCATTTTGAATTATAAGGATGTGGAAAAGAAAATAGCCATAAGAATGGGAAATCTGGGATTACATTTTCTAAACTGGGAGCAGCTTAATGTTAATTAAGATTTGTTTTCCTCTTTACCGTGAGCTTGTTTAAGTGTATCTTTTTTGTTTGCGGCCTGGTTAACTTACCTATTTAGTATGTTTCTTGAGTTGAGAATGTTAGCAGACATCCACTGAGTAGTGTGTGGGTGTGTTTGTGTGAGAGGGGTTGGCAGGGAGGTGCAGGACTTTGTTCCTTCTTCCAATAAAATAACCTGCAGATTTGTTCAAGTTTTTTTTTTAATAGAGTGAATAACATGTATAGTTGATTTATAAATTATGTTTATGTAGTTAAAGTTCACTTTGTTGCTCAGCTTTATATACTGCAATTGAGTTTTTGTTTCATTATGTTATGTATAAGCAATTAATATTGAAAACATTTGTTTATTTTATTCGATTGTACGTTGTTCTTGTTTCTATTATATCTGGAGGAATAAAACAAATTGCTATAAAAAATATAGAAAAGTGTGTTAGAGGAAAGGTGCGTAAATGTATATGTGTGGACAGGTATGCGAATTTGTGTGTGGGGTTTGAGAAAGTACGTGCGTGTGCGCGTGGGTGGTGTGTGGGAAATTTGCCTATAATCTACGTCAAGCCTTTTAAGATTGAGAAATCTACGTCAAACCTCTTAAGATTGACAAAATCTAGTTTGATAATCGTGACATTACAATAGCTGACTGACGCGTGTAACAGACAATCATTGACAAAGATATTGATTTTTTTTTTAAGGAGAGAAAAGGAGAGATCGAAGGAGAAGATTATACGCTGAATATGAAGAAAAGGCCATAGAATGAAGATTGGGAAAAAGGAAATGAGAAAGGGAAGGGTAGTTGTAAATAAAACAGTTGGAATACAAATCCTTGAGAGTTTCAAATTACTATTACAGGTTTTAATTTATTTTCGTGAGATAGTAAAGTCAAAATATTAGATATATATTAACATAAAAAGAAGAATGGGCATAGGCTTACGTAAGAATTGATGATAAATAAGAGCGATTACGAGTTATAATCATCAACGTATTTTAAGAGGATCTAGGGCGGTAAAACTTTATTCTAAAACGTATAACACTTACCATACATATCAGCAGTGGCGGATCCAGGGGGGGGGGGGCCCCGGGGGGCCCGGCCCCCCCCCCCCCCCCCTTGAGAAAAAAATCATGTAAAATCACGCGATTTTTACCTTTTTTGGGGGTTGGGCCCCCCCCCCCCCCCCCCCCCTGGCGCTCAAGGGGGGGGGGGGGGGTGCAAATTTTAAAATTTTCGAGGACCAAAAAAAAAAATGTGCTCACTACCCCCCCCCCCCCCCCCCCCCCCCCCCCCCCCCCCCCATTGAGCGACTTTTCGGCTGGCCGAGTCGTTGCGATTTGTTTTTGGACTCCAAAAAAAAAAAAAAAAAAGTGTCCGCTTACCCCCCCCCCCCCCCCCCCCCCCCCCCCCCCCCCCCCACTGAGCGACTTTTCGGCCGGCGCGATTTTCAAATTTTCGGGAGCAAAAAAAAAAAAAAAAAATTGGGCCCCCTCCCCTAAGAAATCCTGGATCCGCGCCTGCATATCAGTATCTAATACGACATCCATGTCATTTGTCAGTTTTATCCTAATGTTATTTTTAAAGCGTTTCCATTAAACTGATCAATCAATAAGTACACGGTAGTCATTTCAAATGATGTATTTTTTAAAAAAATACAATTTAGGCTTCCATACGTGAACGGCATCGAAGATAGTACAAAGGGAATGAGCTAGATATGACTCCATCTTTTAAAACTCCTGGTAGGAAGAAATTCCTTGAATGCTTGAGCACCTTTTCATGGTAGCTCGGTTAAAGCCGGGGTAATGATATGATTACAGGGTTCTCATGGAGAACAGTATGAATACTGATGAGGCTACCCTGGGTAAACAAGACAAATTATTATTATTATTATTATTATTATATCTAAATCGACGGTCAGATCAAAAGAGAATCTAGAGAATTCAAAGTTTGCGCTTAGACGGAAACGTATGAGAATGAATGCAAGTTTAAATTATTTACGCGAGCAGCCTATTCGATAAAAATTATAATGTCCTATTTCCCGGCGTTAATTATCCAAACAAGGGATCTATAATTCCTTTTTTAGAGCCTTTCAGGGGCGATATCGTTGCATGAAATGCAAAGCGCAATTATACACAGATCAGGGGCGGATCTAGCTTTTTGCTAAGGGGGGGGTTTGACCAAAATAATGACGATGCGGAGCATCGTCCACCAGCCGCGAAGCGGCGAGCCGATTTTTTTTTGGTGTTTATTTGAACCCCGTAAGTGATGTTTTCCTGGCATCTATTAACACGATGGAGACCATAAAAAGCAGTGCATGATAACGTCTTTTTAAATCAAGACAACAGTTTAATACAGTTATATCCAGAGTTATCATGTGTTTGGTTAAGTTACCAGATGAGTTGAATATCTTCTCACAATATTTGCACTTGAAAGGGTTTCTCTCCAGCGTGCGTTCTTTTTTCTTTTTTTTCCTTTTTTTTTTTTTTTTTTTTTTTGGGGGGGGGGGGCGCCCAAGGGGGGGTTTAAACCCCCTAAAACCCCCCCCCCCCCCCGTAGATCCGCGCCTGCAGATTTGCAGTTTTATTCTGCACTTTGCATTGCACCGCTATTTATAAAGACGGAGCTGGAGTTGTGAATTTTGACCATAAGCGGCTTTTATGCAGTGTTCTATTCAACTTTTCTTCGATAGTGTAGCTCAGAATCAACGAACTCTCTGGGGGAATTGAGCAAGGTAAAAGAGAATTAAAGCTAAGACTTTTTTCAAATTCTTAACTTTCCCAAATGCCAACTTTACACTGTAATTTATTGGGGCGCAATGAGTAGTAAAGCCACGAGAATTACATATGTTCTAACACTTGAAAATGCTACTTATAAGCCATGATTAATTTAATAACGTCGCGTGAAATTACGAGATCCGGAAGCAATACCTGCGATGGAGCGAAGTGATTTCTTGTTAAGTTCTTAAAACCTCGAAATAATATTTGTAATATAAAGGGTCGTGACTTTTCCTTCTCCCCCTTTCTCATTTGCGTCCCCCTCTTTTACATTGTTAGCGCCCCCTTCAAGTACCACCCAGGACACGTGCCCCCTGCCAACCGACACACCACTGCAACTGAGTCACATGAGAAGAGTCTACTTCGCACTTTGCATATTGGTACGCATGATCCCAACCGTATCCGGACACCTACCCCCTGGACAACTACCCCCTAGGGCAGCCACCCCTATTAGGGCAACCACCCTCTAGGACGACTACCCCACAGGACAACTACCCCCCCCCCCCAGGACAAACACCCCCTAGAATAATTTTCAGGGGGTAGTCGTCCAAGAGGATGGTTGTCGTAGGGGGTAGTTGCGCGGGGGGTAGTTGTTCTATAGGGGGTATATGTCTTTGGGGTAGTTGTCCTGGGGGTAGTCGTCCTAGGGGATGGTTGCCCTAGGGGGTAGTTGACTGGGGGTTGGTTATCCGATGCCTGGATGTCCAGGGGGTAGGGGTCCTAGGGGGTAGTTGTCCTACGGGGTAGCTGACTGGGGGTTGTTATCCGGTGGCAGGATGTCCAAGGGGTAGGTGTCCTAGAACCGATCCCAACATCACATAACATGGAGAGCTCCCACGGCGTGCGTATTCAGATAATCTCGCCCAAAATGATGGAGGTGCTTCATGAATAACTTTTGCTTCCAAGTGTGAAAATAATACTTCCACCTACATGTACCATAAAATGCAGTGTTGCGCATAGATGAATGATTGCATAATTTATGTTTGTATGAGCACGTGTTTTCCTCGGTATAATTACAATTTGCCAGTAATACTGTTCTTTTCACACAAATATCTCCGCGAACCGGCTCATTTCATGGAGTGTCCTTCTTCACTAAAATTGTTAACATCATATCATTTTTGTTAAAGATATTACACACTTGTGACCCTTCCTCAAAGCCATACATACAATTTAAGCATTTTTTAAAATCAAATAAATATATGGATACAATAATATGTTCGTCCTTGTATCCACCCCCCAGTCAACTACCCCCTAGGGCAACCCACCCTATAGGACGACTACCCCCGGACAACTACCCCCTAGGACAGTTGTCCGGGGGTAGTTGTCCTAGAGGATGGTTGTCGTAGGACCGTTCGTCCCCTTTCCCATTAACATGGCGTCTTTGCTGAATCTGCATTTGCCCCACTCCCAGCCCCCCCCCCCCAAAAAAAAAACATCAACCTCTCCTCACCTTCGGCTACAAAACATATAACAGACAAGGAACATCAGACAAATTTCATTTCTTTTACATAATGTTTATTATTTGATGTTAAGGCCAGTGCAACATATTAAAAACATCATCCCAGTTACAATGTGGGATTATACTTCAAAACGGAAATAAAATTTCAGACACAAAATCTTGTCATGGGTTACAAGTGACGTTCGACTGATGATGTGAAATAACAATGTTCCTTCTTTGGGGGAAGGGGTTTGTTAGTGGAAGGGGTGGAAGGGGTGGAAGGGGTGGAAGGGGAAGGGGTGTACAGGTGAGGGGGAAGGGGTGTACAGGTGAGGGGTAGGGGATTCAGAGAGGTACGGCTGTGAGCATGGCACGTGATGGGGAATTAGGTCGTCGTGCCGGGTCAAATGTAAGCGAGCAAAGGCTAAGGGGAGGCACATGGGTACAGGTACAATGGTACATGAATGAGAAGCATAGCTGCATCACGAAAGTAAGTTCCCTTTAGAAACACACGACTGTGCTTATTATTTAATTTTCTTTGCCTCACGCCACGACGCTTGGATCCACTCAATAAATATTTCATGAAAATATTGCATAATTTCACTCTTGCTGATACATGTATGGAAATCTGTACGCTTATACAAGTCACATGGATATAAAGATGCCTGTATGTTTCCTTTATGTAACATAGATGGAGAGACGGAGAAATCTAATGTTCTACGTCATGTTGGGTAGAAATAATTTTTAACTGAAGACTGACATAATTCATGACGCCTTCTTGTCTTGCTGGTTCATGTAGCATCCTTAAAGCGCGGTCGCAAAGAGTTTAAATTAAAAAATCCGCCTAAAGAAATTGCAAAATCCTTAGGCACTACCTTCTGAAAGGGATGTTGGTTTCTAAAGGTAATGCAGTATGATTTCAAGATTATCCTGTATTCGGCTTCTTGAAAGATTTTGTAAATTATTATACTGCAAAATCCCCTCTAGTGCCATCTCAATAATGCTTTCATGTTACACATCCATTCTCTAATTCCCTCTTTCCCTCCATTTTATGTGATTATTCATGGCAGGTTGCACAAGTAACTGTTGTGCAATTGTTTTTTTCCTAGAGGCGGGCTTACATCATACCTTACAAATTGTCTGTTGAAAGCCAGAAAGACATTAACTTGTTTATTCCAAGACAGAGTAAAGGCCTTTCTGGCCCTAAACAGACAAAAAATGTACAATTATGCGAGAAAGCATCGCCACAATCAAATCTTCAAGTCCCTCATCCTCATACCTAATCGATGGCACAGCAACACTTTGATAATTGAATTGTGTTTAGATTACAACAATTACGCCTGTGTAATGGCAAAGTGGTTTAATGGACTCCTTCGCCGATACATTAGCGATACGAAATATCCGTCCACAAATTATAAATGGAAATGGAAAATGAAGTTAACCAATCAAACATTTGATGGGCAAAATATTGTAATATCATTCCCCAAAAATATGGTTAATATGGAACTTTTTTTTCTTTAATGTGCAGTATCCAATAGCAATTGCAGTGTAATACAGGGGAAAATTTGTCTTCCAAAATACTCAACGATAATTTTTGTTTCTGTAAAGTTTCCAATATCCTTCTTTTTTATTTCTGCATTTTTGAACCAATCAAAATATTACAAAGTACCTTTACAGTTTCTAACAGTAATGGCCATTGTAGAATACTCATTCAAAACATTTCTTTTACATGTTCAAGACAAAATGTGCAAGTATAATGTAGAGAAAGTGTTTCAAGACCATTTAGGTAGCGAATGCGTAAGAAACATTGGATAGCCTCAAATTTGGCCTTATATTGAAATATTTAACTTAGTTTGCCACATATATAACATACATAATGGCAAGGGACAGGTCCTAAGGGAGTAGAGATGGTGCACACAATGTGAGCTTTCCCATACTCAAAGAGTTAACATAATCTTACGTACAGCACATCAAGTAATGAAATGCATGATACACAAATTGTTTATTATTCATCCTCATTGAAAATCCAATTTCTTAGAGTGTGTCTGTAGATAGGATACAAATGGAAGAATTACATAATATAGTCACTTGTAAAATAAATTAAATGGAATCAATCAAATAAAAGATCAACTTAAATACAACATGATTAAATTCTTAACAAGCACCTCCAGGCGTACTACCGTACAAAATACTTTATACATAGATATTTACACGTCATGCAAAAGTGGCATATATTTATAGATAATCTACAGGATTCGTCTATGTTACATAATTACATTACATGTACTTACAAATAGTATATCATATTCAATCTTATACACAGCTACAAGCTCGGTGTTTTGATAATTTACGACAATTCTCAAATATATCTATGTATTATTCACAAAGAAAAACAACAATGTCATTAAATATCTGTCACTATATAGGCATATTCTATAACTTCAGAATCACAGGCAGGATTCAGGATCAAATGCCTGCTGCGATTCAGAAAGGCGTTAACTGATTTCTGTATCACTACAGTCATATTCTATTAACTCAGAACCACAATAGGCAAGCTATATGATAAAATACCTCCAGAGAGCTGAAAGGGGGTTATATTATCGCTGTATCACTACAGTCATATTCTATTAACTCAGAGTCACAGGCAGGTTATATCGCACATTAGGAGCCAAAAGGGCCGTAACATACATCTTTTAACAGAGTTAACTCCCTTCTTACTCCAACCAGACGATATGCTAGAGTGTTTGTTGAGAGACAGGAAGGCATTAACTCATATTATGCAGAATTAACTATTTCTTAACACTAAACAGACAAAAGATGCTGCAAGCAAGTCCCTATTTCTAAAAGGACAGCGCTATTTCTTGTTAAGTATGCCATAATGTTGGTCCATGCCTTCCACCTTTTTAATGACATTAAGAGATAAAGCCATGATGAGCCTTTGTGGCATTTGTATGGCAATGTTTTTTTCTTAGTAAATTTCAAAAGGGCAGGCTACTGCATGAAATAGCGAGTCAGGTTTCTATCAAGGTTTTTGTAGCTTGGTGCGATGACAGTCTTCCATTTGGAAAAAAATGCACGAATAGAGAGGTTGGAAAACATGTATTGTCAGTTGGAAGCGGGAAGAAGAGAGCAACTTGTATCATTTTACATGGAGTTTATCAACCTTCTGGCTGTGAAAGAATGATATACATTGTGTATTGAAAATGCAGAGGGTGACGTTTATCCTTTATGAGGGATTTACAATACCGTATTTATAACTCTGATTTAAAAAATCCATCAAAGCCATTCAGATCTTTTTGGTTGCATATCCATTTAAAGAGACATAAAACCTGAATTCTAGCACATCATTTCTTAAATCGATGAAAATGCTGGCTGCTTTCTAAGTATGTTACTATAGAATATACAATTGTAAAGAAAACTGAACACAACATAAAGACCAACATAGCCACATTGATCAATAATTCTACGATCTCAGTTTAGAGTCTCAAGGTTTTCTAAAATCATGGAAGATGGAGTTCTTTAATATCAAAAGAGAATAAAAGAATAACACCCTACCAAAAGATGAAAATCGAAATAATCTACAGAATACTACATGTACACATGTAGTTTCAAGATAACTCCAGATTAGACCCATGAAAAAGCATGCTACACTAAAATGTAATCAAATCCCTTACACTGAATTATTTCCTCCATACATATCCTTTCAATAGTGGAGGTCGATATGAAAGTGGCAAGATCTTATAGACACGAGGTATGGAAAAGAGATCACAGATATAGATGTGAGCAATACTGGTCTTCACATAATAAATTTGCATTGGAAAGTTACTGAGCTTTCATTTTTACACATGTCATTCTCTGTGAATATGTTTTCAGTTGTATCTATGATGCTGAAAGATAAAATACATGTAAACCCAGTGATGCAGTTTTTTATTTAATAAATTATCTGTTTTGCTTTTTTATTTAATTGTGGTTGTTGTTGGTGTTGTGGAAATTCAGTCATTTTCAAACAATTTTCAAGCCAAAAGAGTACATGTTGATGCACTAACTACAATATTTTTACTTTTGGAAGGAAAAGGATGGGTAACAAACACAAGTACAGTGTGTGTAATAGGGGGGGAAATGGCTGCAGTGATTTTTCTTGCCGTACAGGAGAAATTAAAATTCTACCGGTAATTAATTTCCCCACTGCACATCAATAAGCTAGATCACTTCCCTGCCTTTGATTAGTGACAAAAGACTCATGGTCACGGAAAGGTCGCTGAAAAATACGCACAATAGGGCAAATTGAATGAACTTAGCAAGGTCGCTGATTTATTACTCAAGGTTCCACAAAAGGCTAATTCACTTGCAGATTTTCCTTGTTTTCTTCGCTTGAAACGATTTTGGGAAGGCTGCTTGGAATGTAAGATGAACGTACGTTTCAAGTCAATTTCATTTTCTGTCATTTCGAAATGCTTATTGATTTTATACATATAATCTACCAAGGGGTATTTGTGCTAGTTACTTTCATAAAATACAAGCTGAAAAAAGCAATATAACACCAGCAAATAGACATGTGTATCACAGATAGATGTAAAAACAATTGCGTGAGAGCAGATTAGAAATGACAATATTATTATATTATTATTATTACCGACTCAAGTATTGTTTGGAGGTAATATATGTAGAGTGTCTGTAAAGTTTTTAAAATTCAAGTTTAAGATGAAGATTTCCTCTCTTGACAAAATTACAAAATCTTTTGGGGAAAAGTAATTTCCATATGCAGCCACCGTCTTATGGAATAACTTGCCGGAATATTATAGAAAAATACAAAAAGTGCAGAAGAAATTTGAAACAAATCTATTTAAAAATGTGTAAGATCTCACAATTATGAACCAAGTGCACCATTTCCACTCCTTCTGTATTCTTTTATGTAAAGCGCATAGAGACACGGAATTATGTCTATGTTTTATGCATTATAGAAGCAGCGTTTAGTTATTATGATCATTATTGGATATAAGGATGGGGGAAAAA
This sequence comes from Strongylocentrotus droebachiensis, assembly GCA_035222895.1. Lineage (NCBI taxonomy): Eukaryota > Metazoa > Echinodermata > Echinoidea > Camarodonta > Strongylocentrotidae > Strongylocentrotus > Strongylocentrotus droebachiensis. The sequence goes on from JAVYIG010003847.1 coordinate 105,822, forward strand.
AATACAACGTTAAAGCCTAAAACAGCTGCATTTTCTAGAAATAGAATTTTGGGTGTTTAATTTCACAGGTCCAACCGTCACCCTAATATGAATTCTCAAGAGGCAGAACGGTACATTAAACCTCAAACACTTGCATTTTGGAGAAAAAAAGAATGCTTAGTGTTCGTAATTACAGATCTCTGTGTATTTGTCACCCCAGTAGGAATTTTCAAACGAGAGAACAGTACATTGAAAGGGGAAATTAGGAATGTTCTGCCAGACTGTCTACCTTGAACTTTTTAATTGTCATGTACCTTTCAAGGCTAAGAGAAGAAAATGTTATTATTAAAGGTAAAGAAAAACACAATCCAAGTGTGAGCTTGATCGAAGACATGGTATGTAAACAGTATGTTAACATAAACATTCAAAACGCTATAAGGCAACATCATTTAATGGGTACATGTAGCATAATGACCAGAAACTAAAAAGACTGGTGAAATATTTCTTGTAACAATGATACTCATATGAAAATGGGAAAGGGGAAAGGAGTCGTAAATCAATAGGGAAATTCTATGTGTACATGTAGAAGTATGACGTTTAACTACGACTGCCTGTAAATTGTTACAGAGAAGCAGATATTGAACAAATTATTTCAAAATTATAGATACCGGTAATGAATAACGATAAAGCAATAATCGATTTCCAATTATGATCGGGAAATGGAAAAAATTAGGAAATATTTATAAAGCATGTAACAGTGGTTAGTAAGGGCACTCACTTTTCACACTGTTTTTTCCTTGTGCATAATATAATAGCAAAACAAAGAGAATCATTTAAATCAGATGTGATATATGATTTATATAAGACGTGTTTAAAGAGAGGGTCAAGTTCTGGGGAGAGGTGAAAAATAATTTGTGAGCGTTATCATTGTTAATATGCAAGTGTGGAAGAACATCAAAGAAGAAATGCTCCCTGAAAAGCATGGCTCTTCAAATACCTTCATATTCTATATATGACAACAGCTTAAAAATGAGGACCAATTTTTATGCCACATGTTTGTGTAGTCCCATATACATCTTTCTGTGTACAGTGCTTGTTACTTTACCAAGACTGGGCCAAATTTCTTATCATTTTGATGACTCCAGAACCTTGCAGTACACACCAATACTTATTATACTACATGATCAACTTTTTCAGATTGATTCTACACCGTTTCTTTCACAAAGTAATCACATGACCAGAACTCAACTTTATCTTTAAAGAAGGGGCACAAAAGAGTTAGAATTTACTATTCTAAGCACGTTTATAAATTGGTCCAATGACGGAAATGTGCTAGTCTCAACTGCAATCAAACACAAAAGCAGCATAATTTATCTCATATTGGATTATAACATAGCATAACAAGCATTTCAAAAATGGACATAGAATGCATACAGCACATCTAATTTTCATATTAAAGGGCAGGATCTACTCGACTCAAGGGCCAATATTCAATTGAAAAAGATACTTGTGTACAGCTAGAATGTTTAAAGATCTGCGTAAATGAAAATTACCTGTCATTCTATGAGTTCAATTGCCACTCATGGAACCCGCTTACATTGATTGCAAAACATGTTTTAGTGATTGGTAAACTTTAAAGATGATGCTTCAGCTTTTGTTCAAAATCGGGTTTAACAAAGGAAATTGGTTTGAGATTCAAGAATTCCTTTGTTAAACATGATCTTACATGTAGGTACAGGGCTGGATTGAACTGAAATAGCAGACTATGGACAATGGTGTAGTATTTGACACTGATATCATCTATTACACCTAAGTACTGGTACACCGGTGTTAATGATTAGGTAATCACATGGAATTTGTATTGTACTCATACACTGCATATATCAGGGTTTGGTGTCTGGTGTAAAAAAGATCTTTTCACTAAAAGCAATGCATTGGCCATTCATTGATTCTTAACACTAACACTAACACCAAACACCCAATGAATGTATTCCCAAGAGCATCAATATATAAGAAGGTGCTTTTAAGTAGCTTCTACACAATTCATTCAAACATCACTAGAAAGGCACTCCATGTGGAGTTATTGCTATCATCTTTACAAGGTACATGTTCATGAAGTCTATCTTTCTTAGCATGGTTCTATCTTGAAGCAATACACATGTACACAATCATAAGTATGAGAGTTCATGATTATGTAGAGAATATACGCAAAAGATACCCATCTCAATATGGCAAAGGTAACACATTTCGATGGCTCTCATAAAGATATGATCTGGATAATTCACAATGTTCCATAAGTTTCTATTATTCAATCAACATTGAAGAACGAAGAAAGCACTATTAATTGGCCTTAGATCGTGAGGCAAGATATAGTTTTATGGTATAGTATAGAGTATGTAAAACTTGTTACATTATACATGTCCCAATTGAGAATGAAGATTGAAACCACGTCTCTAGTTTAACTCCTTCAAATACAGTGTATTATGTTGCTTGTACAGATCACCTAATAAGGAATACCAGTCTACATGTATACAATGTATGTTTGAAGTGGATTATATTGTAATGTTGCATTAGACTCTTAGAGCTGCAAAACAAATGAAAGAAATCTTGTAAGTAAATACTTACATATACTTGCTTTCAAACTGTAATAATTCGCAAGTTTCACTGCAAAGAAGAGCTCATTACACCAAAATCTCACGCTCAGACCTTGTTAAGATTTGGTCAAAGGATGATAAACAGCTGCAAGAGTTATACTAACAGTAACCCTGTAATTTATGACTACAAGAATAACTGCATGTACATAGACTTAAAAATCATGACATTGTAATCAATCTTACAAGTGATTAATTTGTCATTTTTAGTTTGACTGTCACAATTGGTTTATACTTCACACAGGTTAGCTGGTTTTGGTAGTAAATTGTAATTGGATTTGCAAATACCGGTAACTTATAGAGAGGACTGCAATTCAAGTTGACAAAATCGTTAAGTACCGGGTACATAAACATGAAATGATGACATTCTAATCAATTTTACCTTGTACATGGGATTACGGTAATTGGTCATTTTCACTTTAATGGTCACAAATGATCTACAAACTGAGGCAGATAAGCTCATTAAGTGGATGTTTTAATCTGCGGTGTGCCTACACAAAGGTCACTGCATACCGGTAATAACAAGATCTCATATGTGATTGGTAATTGGTCATTATCAGTTTGATGGTCACTCAAAGGTATTACAAAGTTTTGGTATGGGGTCATGAATTTGGTTTAAATTAACATATTGGAAGCATATTCGATCCTACAATATTCAGTGATCGTTGCCGCGGTTTAAATCGAGTCTAAAGGGATGAAATTGTAAATAATAAACTTGTAATGTTGTATAACTCCCTCTGAAGGTCAAGATATCAATTTAGCTATAAAACAATGTTCTTGACTAAAATCGACCGATTGGCTATTTCCATTTGGAAACAATATATCACAACTACATATTCTGAGATTTTCACGGTCGCAGCTACCATTGTATTTATGTAGGCGCTATTTGAAATTTATTAAGAATTTACCGGGAGCACTGGTAAATTTTGATGTTCAATTTTTCTCGAAAGCAGAAGTGTTTTAGGGGCTTATTTTTCTAGTGCTTATAATACATCCACATGAGTATCCAAATACATGCAAGCCTACTGTAAACATGGAAATAGTAAAGAATTACTATCCAGCCAATTTTCGGAATTTCCCAAAAATTTGTATTACCTTTAAAATCTCAAAATTGAGACTGAAGAGCTTGTTGGGTGAAAAATTCTTATCATATACATGTAGAGGCCTTGGTCATTCTAAAAGGGTTTGTGTACATCTTTGACTCGTCAGAGGGCTGTGTTTCCCCCCTCTTCTTCTCTTTCTTCAAAGACAAAGCAGAGATATGAACTTGGAGTCTAAAGATGCTTTTACAGCAATCAGTAACTTTGTTTATAACGTAGTGTGGGTGCAAGAGAGAAAATGCAACACATTGAGTTCTTTTTTTAAACACACACTGCACAAATCTCCAAACCAAACTTAAACAGTGTCAAATTTTTGTCACACTTAATTTAGCCATAAATCAGACAGGAGTTGGTCATCAGTTGTTCAATAGCGAAACAGTGTTTTGGCTGGAATTTTCTTCTGAGCACTATCTGAAAATTGGGTGGTCCTAAACTATGATAAAGCAGTTGGATTTTTTTTTTTTTTTTTTTTGGGGGGGGGGGGGGGGGGTGGTCTCAGACACTTGCGAAGCAAAAGCAGGAGATTAAAATTATCATGAAAAATATAAGAGTGGTAGAAAAATTGAGTTCTAAGCCGATAAAAGCATGTTCGACCTTGTAAATGTGCATTTAAGTATTTCTAAAGGTTAGTGTTATAAGCTGATAATTTCATAAATACCCCCTTAGGAGAGGATTTATCCTTGATATATCTTTTCAATAGGTCTCCTTGTTACAATGACCTATATGTAGATGGCTGTTACATGCTGGCGAGAACAATGAATATCAAGTACTTATTTCTCAAGAAATCTCCTGCAGAATCTTGTAAACATCTTTGAAGAGTGTCTCGCAGGAATAGCAACAGATTAAATTTCAGACGGCACACTCATCCACAAAGACTCCTGATAAAGAGTCTGCCAATGTAGTTTCTGCATAGTGGTGGTGGTAGTCAGGTAGTAGTAGTAGTAGTAGTAGTTGTTCATGTAAAGGGTAGTATATTCTCGTTCGATTCTCTGCACACTTCCCTTGTCAGCACTGAAGGAATGGCACCAAAGATTCTTCAGACTGTCTGTTCGGAACAGCCCACTGATTCAAATAGCCTGCATTGCCAATGGAGAGTTTGCCGATATATTCTGCCTTGTATAGGATTGTTCATTTTTTGCTTGATTCCTGCACACATAGATGGCAACAAAGAGTTCTAAAGCTCATTTGACTTCAAAAAAGCTCACTGTTTCAATAGACTGGACTGTCCATTAAGAATTTGCTAATATATTATGCCTAGAAGTTGTAGTAGAAGTAGTTATGTAGTAGTATAGGATACCGGTACTCTATTCTTGCTCAATCCTCTGCATACATACACATAATTTCATCGTATTTCACGACTTCCAAACAGCTCACTGCTTCAATGGCCTTGACTTCCAATAGATTCTACCTAGAGGTTGTTGTAGTAGTAAAACACTGTAGGGGTAGAATTGGTAGTAGTTGCTGAACCGCCATGACCGTCATAGCGTGATGGTTATGAGCACTATAGAAAAACTCAATATTTTGTAGTAGTATACACGTGGGATAGTTCATTCTTGCCGGATATCGCAAGAAAAAGTTCATCAATGTCTTTGACTTTCAGACAGCCCATTGCTTGGTGTGGACAGTCGATTGCGATAGAAGCGTTCTCACCGTCGTAGCCACTTTGGGTAGACCCTTGCCCTCTAGTATATCGGCCGGTGAACATAGTTTCTCCTGGTGGGAACAAACAGAATAGAGATTACAGAGATGAGGCTAAGACGTCAGTAACAAAATAAGGAGGAGTCAACAATATTGTTATATCTGTTGAGAGCCAGAAGGGTGTTAGTTCGGTGTTACATGACAGGAGTTAACGCCCTTCTATCTCTGGACAGACAATATGACAAGTACATTTGTAAAATCACCCAAACTTTCATAACAGGTTGTGAGATGGGCTACATGTAATTTCATCCTTGCTCAAACAGGGAAACTGAGTCTAATCTTTACAGTAATATATATGTACTAGATCATTAATGTTATTGTTATCACATTTAACAATGAACCTTGAATATGGGTACTTGTGGATGTAGGTCTCATTTTGAATGTTTGAATAACCGTTCTTGCAGGAATGACAGTACTCCATGGCTTGGTTATCTTTTAAAAATGGCTGAAAGTCATGAGCCTAAGTCCTCAGTTTCAAAACCTGTCCAGTTAGTAAACAAGTTCAAATTTGAGTTCATTCTATCGAAGCATCAGAGAGTGATCCGTTTAAGACAATTAGCCCCCACTTTCAAAGAGAACTGTTATAAATCAGGCCTAGCCCAACACCCTAGTTCAACCACTAGGGTACTCATATCAGGTACATGTATGTCTTGTTTTTTGTTTTTTAATTTTGGCTGCTTTAGACAACCTGTTCATTTATTCGTCCTTTGAGGGACAAGTCTTTACGATACGACACTTCATGCACATATGCTAGGGAAAAGGGGAGAGCAGGATACATGCAATGTGCAGATAATGCGACATAATGCGAGGGGAGGATCAAGAACAGTTGAAAGGGGCATGCAGGATGGCAAACTTCACTGACTTCACCAATGTCATCTGTTTCAATTGCGCCTGATATTTGCGTGTACATCTTGTAAACGAAAAAGAATAATAATAATAAAAAAAGTGAACATTTATAATGCGCCATGTCTGTCAAAAATGACACTCCTGGCGCAGTTGTGTGGAAGTTGTATAATTGTGGGCAAGAATCTTGAGTATACATGTAGCTATTAAACAAAGAATCATTAGACACATTTATATGGACTTGTATCCCATGTAAATACTTAAGAAGTTTTGGGTCCGGATTGTTGGCATCCATATATCCCAGCCCAACCCTGCCTGTAGATAAATGTCCATTCTCGCACTTAAAATCTATTAGCTGGAACACATACAGTACTAAGTCTTACATGTACATCAATAATTAATTCATTCTGTTAATAGGGTTAGACTGCAAAGCTTAGGAGGAGGTCAAAGCAAAGATTAGGAGGGGGTAGAAGAGGGTCAGGAATAGGAAAAGCAAGGTCTCTGGGAAGGGAAATAGTAATATTGGAATCATGCGGTCTTTAGGTTGAGGGTGGGGAGAGGGGGCCGGTTTGGATAGTGTAAGCATGGGTTAGGATTCGTTTGGCAAACAATATTCAAAACATTGGATGTTGAGGGTTAAACTCTCGGATTAAAAGCAGTAGCCTCTTCTACCGTACATCAAGTGGGGAGTAATGTCCAAGTTGTAGTGCTATTATTATCAACCAACACTAACCAAAAATCAGTTTTGTCCTTTAATCAATAATTGAAGATCTTCTACGGCAATAAAATTCTACCGATGTACACTTGTAGGCAAATAAGTGCCTTGTTTCTTTTGTAAAAGTACATGTAATAATGTAGGTTGTTTGGCTCACCTTGTACATATCAAAATGGACAAGGTTATTCTGAAGATACTATTTTGCAATTAATATGGCAAATATCCCTGCCTCTCGTTTATACCAGATGCTTTGGGAAACAAAATGTCGTTTGTTTTGCTTCTAACCCAGCACTATTTTACAAATTCTCAGGATAATGCTATTCATTGCTACATATACAAATAAGCACACAGCGATAATTTTGTTGGAATCTGTTAGAATTAATTTTTGTTACTGGAACACGAGACTGCATCACATACAGAAACGTTGAGAAATAGTTAACAAAGAGAAAAGATACAGTGAATATATATCACAGAGCAATAGTGCAAAACTCATAGTTTACATAGAAACATAGAGAAATAGTATAAAGATGGAGAAGGGGTATACTCACGGATTGCACACCAGCAGCTGTACACACTTTTAGGAAGTTATCAACATTTCTTCTGCACTTGGCTTGGGTTAACTTAGGCTGTAAGGAAAGACAAAAGAGAACATAGCAAATTCAGATCTTGAACACACACTACAAACCGTAAACGCCATCATGCAAACCGCTATTTGTACCTTTGGGGAACATTAGGATCTGTACTAAATCTATCAAACAATAATTATTCAAAAACACACAATTTAATCATTTGTTTTTCAAACAAAAGATCATCGGTATGTTTGAAACGGAAGTAATTTATTTTGATTTTCAATATAAAAATATATGTGCAATGTATATCGTTGATAAATCAAATACAAAATATTCAAATAACAATAATAGTATAAAATAAAATTGATTTACATAAAGAGTGAAAACTGAAATACACACACATAAAAATGTATATATATATATAATTGGAAACTTGACAGTATGGAGGTAAGTCAAAGAATCAAGATAAATGCAGAGGCCAGCTATCATAAGCATGAATGCTTGAGTCAAAAGATTTGTATCAAATCTATCCTATAAAATTTATATAGAGGACTGTGTAACTCGAATTGTCAAATCAAATTGTCTGTATTGAGTAAGGAAGATAACAACTTGAATCTTGAATCATCTTACCACTGCAGTGGAAGGAACATGGATGCTTGATATCGCATGAGATTTAACATAATTGTTAGCTAGATGACATAATACGACCCCATATCATTCTGGCTCACAATACATGATATGATAACATGGTGTGTTTTTTAACATGTACATGTATATTGCGAGTAGCACCAATAAAAGTCGGTTCCAATTTCTGTATTTTGTAAGGACGATAAAAACTTGAATCTTGAATCTTACCACTGCAGTGGAAGGAACGTGGATGCTTGATATGATGTGAGATTTAATGTTATTAGCTAGATGACATAGTACCACCCCGTCCATCAGCGCTTCGGCTAGATCCTCTGGTAAAGACACTTTCAATCGCGATTCAATGCACTGAAAAACAAGATAACAAAAACAAGAAAGGATTAATAGATTAATTATGTAAGCCATTCATTTGTTGTTGTTGTTGTTGTTGTTGTTGGGTTTATTGGGGCCATCCATAGGCTTGGTGTGAGAGGGTGTCTTGCTCTCACTTCTGCTGCTCTACGTTTCTGTGATTCCGATACTTGCCCAGTGTGTGAGATAAAGACTTACCTTAACCTTTGTTATTGGCGTAGTGCAAGGTTATGGAAGATTAATCTCTGTGCTCGTTCCTCATTATCGTCAGTTACTTACTATTAGAACTGGTTGGAAGCAATGTTTTAGTTTGTATTCATGGTTTGTACCTCACAGTTTGTACTGATTATTAAAGTAGATCTACAACCAATTTTGTTTCACATTTATCATAATTCATGAATGCTGGAAAGAAAATGCAACAATAACAAAAAGACAAAGTTTACTCTAGCACATACATTTAACAACCAAACAGGATTGATTCATCTCAACGTAAACACACCATGCAAACTAATCTAACAAATTAATGGAAGTATTCAAACTAAATGTATTTTTTAATATAATTAATTTTAAAAAAATGTTATGCTTCCTGGAAGAAATTTCAATGTACATTGTAAAACATCTACAGGTGCCCTTTTTTACTACACAGGTTTATGCACGTGTACATTGATAACTCTATCCCAAAGGATTTTTTTTTAAAATAAGTCAGCTTTGTATACTATAGAACTTAAAACAATCAAAGCTTTGAACACACAGTACATGTACATGTAAATGTACAATATGTCTTCATAATTGGCAATGGAAGAAAAGTTTACACATACATGTATGCCCACACAGGTTTATGCACATGTACATTATAAATGTATCCTAATGGAACATTCTAAAAATAAGTCAGCTTTGTATACTATACAACTTAGAACAAAAGAAGCTTTGGACATGGACATACATGTACATGTAGATGTACATGTAAATGTACAATATGTCTCCATAATTGGCAATGGAAGAAAAGTTTTACACATATGTCCACACAGGTTTATGCACATGCACATTATAAATGTATCCTAATGGAACATTCTAAAAAATAAGTCAGCTTTGTATACTATACAACTTGAAACAAAAGAAGCTTTGAACACACAGTAAATGTACACAGTAAATGTACAATATGTCTTCATAATTGGCAATGGATGAAAAGTCTACACACACGCCCACAAATTTCGTGCCCACCTTTATCAAGACATACAATGCCCTCACAGATTGATTCATTTTAATTAAGACACTCATCAACACACCATGCAAGTAAATAAAGAAACAACAAATGCGACTACATCCCCTATACATGTATGTCTCTGCCCTGAATTCATGATGGAAAATGGATAACATTCATGACATATCTCAATAAAAACATAAACTCTACAATCTAATGTCAACTGACGACTATAAACTTGACCTACTAGCCTCAAAAATGTAATTGGATCATCTTCCTGCAGTAACACTGTCACCGTGTTGAGATATTACTATAGCAAGAATAAAACCTTACTTTCAGAAAATGACCTCTATGACCTTTGACCATTGACCTACTTACCACAAATCTAATCAGATTTCTTCCAATGCGGAGGCATATAAAATAATAACCTACATGTATTCTACTATATTCCTATTATATCATAATCATTTTTATGCCAGATGATGAGTACACTACGGGTGTATTTCATACAACGGTGATGATGATCATTATCATATGAGAAATCATACTCATCATAAATTTCACAGATCTTGAGTCGACTTCCAAATCAACATGTTCTGTAGATGATTAACTCGCTGTTCAATAAAAAATGCCAATGACCGGTTTTATTCTGGGAAAAAGGGAATACCCGGTTAAGTGTCTGCTCTAAGCGCATCATTTGACTGGGATTAAGATGTACATCATCATCATTTTACACAAAAAAATAATTAAAAGCTGGGGCAGGACTATAACTGATAAACCTTAAAATGTATCAATTACCAACAACCAAAAACTCAACAAAAATAGCGCAAATAAAAACAAGAAGCAAAAAATGATGACCCCTGATTAAAAAAAAGGCATGCACACAGTGAAAGAAGGCAAGTCACAGTGATCTAATACATCACATCAGACTAATTGCAGACTGGTACCACTTCTCACTCACCTTCTGCATATCCACCACACTATTGTAATCACTGATAGTGTGAATGGAATTCATCCAAGGCTGTGCACACTAGAATGGTGCAGTGAGAAATAAAGACTGGTGATTGCTTTGGACTGGTGTATAGAACTAAAAGTCTACTTGAACACCAACAATGCCTATCACACCAAACTGACCGATACCAGATTGACCGACAATTACATTAAATGCCCAGAAACGGCAAGATTTTATCGGTTTGGAGTCAGTTTGGTGGAGTAACTGGGGTATAATGCCCTGATCCATCTTTAATCCTATAAATGTAATACATGAACATAAACCACACACCAAGTAACAAGAACTATCAACAGATCTCATGACATACAATAATCTGGGAAATTGCTTGATACAAATTTGTATCATGAAATACATCCTCTGTATTACCAGTAGGAGAATATTAAGTGGGTATGAGATAAAATAAACTTTAATCAGAAATGCTGTTCAACATAGTGGCAGTTTTTTTCTTCAAACAGTCAACTGCAAGGTACTTTAATGACCTGTTTGATTGGCTATAGAAATGATGTGCTCTGGAAAGTCTTTGTGATCTTGCAGTCATATATTTCAGAACTGCTTTTTAGCTATCAGCATGAAAGTGCATAATTTGAACGGTTTGCTGGATATTCTAGAGGTATTGAAAGCCTGAAATACTGTACAGTCAAAATATTAAATAGTTGTGAAATTGAATAAACTATTAGAATTTTTGCAAAAGTTCATAGAAAACTACAGCAACTCACCTTTCTTAGTTGTTCAATTCTTTCTAGCTCTTCTGCCCATTTTGTTTTTTCTCTCTTTGCAGTAAAGTTTGCTTGAAGACCGTCTCCCGTTGGTTTGCCACCTCCTATATTGAATGCTGAGAAAAAGAATGAGGGAAGAGAGAAAAACAGAGAAACAACTTTAACTTTATTTTGTTTAAATCAGACCAAAAGGTAGTGGGAAAAAAGTTGTTACAAAGATGTAAATAATGGTCAATACCAATCCCTATTGACCATAATGTATATTTATTATCAATGTCATTTCATTATTATTATCATCGTCCTCGTCACCGTCAGCGTTCATCGTCACTGATACAAAAAGAAACTGTTTGAAAAGTCCAATTTGTTTTTGTTTTATAATGATTGATACACTTATCTGCAATATAACTGCCATAAAGTCAACAGTCTCTTCAAATAATAGATTGCCAAAAGAAATGTACACTTTAAATATGGAATTAACTCACAGCTACAACATGTAAAAATCAAGAAAAATGGAAGTGAGTTTGAATGATGATGTCTGGAGGACAGGTTGAAGATTGTACAAAACGAAAAGAAAAGAATGATGTATTTTTATAAATGTAATGCTTCCTGGGAGAAATTTCAATTATTTAAGCATATTTGCGGCTTACACCCAGTAAATAAGATCAATTTTATTTACTGGGTGTAAGCCACAAATATGTTTAAAAGAATGATGTAGTTTTGATATATATTCTAGGAAAGGAATTAGAGATTACCTGATCTCGGTTTGATATTAGAGAAGGCTGAACTGCTGTTTGGTGAGGGTGAGTTTCTGGAATTGTTTGCTGCCTCCGTCTCTCTCCTGTTCCCTGGGGGTGGCGATGCTCTCGTCTGATGATTGCAAAGAAAACACAGGTCAAAGGTTAAAGGTGAACAACCACATTCAAAACAAATGATTGAGAGTTAAACCTGGGGAGCGTTTCACAAAGATCCTAAGTCGAACTTAACTGTAACTTGAACTTAACAACTTATTATGGAAACCGGTTAGCATCTTGGAAAATATTTTGTGAAAGTTATTTCAAAAAGCATAAAATGTTGATTCAAATCAATTATATATTTTATTATCAAGGAGACTTCATCTTCTTGATATGGAATTTATGAAAAGTCTGAAATACTTAAATTTTTGCTTTTGAATATATTTCGTTTGAAGGCTACAAATGGCTCTCCATTATGTTCAAGTCTAACTTTAATAGAGTTAAGTTCGACTTAGGATCTTTGTGAAACACCCCCTTGGTCTAAAAAAGTCTACTAATCCATGGTGGGAGTCAAGTTCTTTATTCTGTTTTAAATTAAAGCCAATTTAATAATATTAAAGCCGATTTTTCTTTTTTTAGATACCTAGCATCAAATACAATAGGCATGACACCAAATTGGATGCAGTATGTGCATAAACTTTTGCTCTTTCTCATCATGCATCTAGAATATTCAGTAGGGCTCTAAATCAAAAGTTATTTAGCCAAACCCAAAAATGATGAATGATTGTCTCTGTAGGGGTGTCAAGGTCGAGTGGATATGTCACCGGACTGCGGTTCAAGTCCTGCCACAGCCCCAATGTCCTTTGGCAAGACATTAATCTACATTTGCCACACTCAACCCAGGTGAGGTAAATGGGTACCTGGTAGGAAGAAATTCCTTAAAATGCTAGAGCGGCGTAATGGCAGCCATGCAAAAGCTGGGGCAATAATTTCCAAAGCTCTTTGGAAGCGCAAAGAGACGTTATAATGTGATATGTGCCATACAAGAACCGAATATTATTATCATTAAAAGGGTTAAAATCCAAACTGTTTTAAAGTATCTGTCGTGCAACTTACAAATAATAATATGGTTATTTATAAAGCGCCAGTATCCGCCAGGTTCTGAGGCTCATGGCGCTTTACACATAATACCCTGGTCGTAGCAGAGCTACCAAAGTAACTAGCGCTCAAGCATATCAAGTACCCATTTACACCTGGGTGGAGAGAGGCAAATGTAGATCAACGTCTTGCCAAATGACGTTAGTGCTGCAGCAGGACTTGAACCCGTACCTTATGATCTGCAGTCGGGTGACTTATCCACTAGTCCACAACACCTCTACATAACTTACCTTGTAATAATTGAGTACTGCTTCCCTCTGGGCCTGTTTGGTCTTGGTCTTCTCTTCTATCTCCGTTCTCCGTGTGACCTGAGCCTTGTGCCTCTCGGGGGATACTTGGGTGGTTAAACTAGCATCTGAGTCGGACGCTCCTCGTCTCACTCTTCCATTGGCCACAGAATGGTTGACATTACTAGAGAAGAAATAGGAGGGAACATGTTTATCTTTGGGATTGATATATGCATTCAGAAGGTGATTTAAAGTACTATATTCTCTTCCATACAGGTAAATATTGAGCATTAATGTACATTTACTTGAAAAATTCAATGTTACTTGATTCTAAATAATGCTAAATAATTGAAAAATCTAGCAAGATTTGGTAAAAACATTCGGTCTTGGTTTGACTGTATTATATTGCACTACATTACATAGGGTTGCAGTTGTGCTTATCTTGTTAAATCTACTGCTTAACTGATGGCAGCTTGAGTTAGATGTACATTTTTTGGCTCTTTCTCTCTTTGCCTTTCTCTATAAATACTGTTGTCTTTAGACTGCCAAAAATTGCCCTTCTTCTTTTTATTATATCAAATGTTTCTTTTTCTTCCATGCCCCATGGGGGACAAAACAAGAAAGAAAAAAAATTGTCATTTAATGCCATTTGTTGTCCTTATTATATTGATATTGTCGCTACATGTATGTATACAAAACACATCAATACCAAAATATCCCACAGAGTCATGAGAAAAAATATACCCAAATGCATACATGTACATAGTGATTTTAACTGAAGTGCTTATTTTAGCACTGAATGTACAATCAACCCTCGAAAACCGAAACCACTGTAATACATGCCTTCAATAAAAAAAATATATTAAAAAACCACACACACCCTGAATACATGCAATGAAAATGTCATGTCATGAAAACTTGCAATGAAATTAACTCCAAATTCATTTTCTCTTTTCACTTGGCATAAACACAATGTACTTATTTAGTCAAGGGAAAATTCCCTTGACATTTCATTGTAACAGATTTGATACAGGTAAAGTTTAGCCCATTATTTAACTGGTGATAAGACAAATGCTCTTGCGACATACGTGCTTGGGGCTTTCTTTCATCAGACACATGAACAGTGTACCAGTAAACAGTTAACAAGAAATTTACTCACACCCACTGTACATTTGATGTTTTTTGTTTTTCAAACTCAAGAATGAAAGGTGGACTGGTTGAATTAGGGCCTTTGTTGAATACTTTAGATGTAAGCTTTAATATGTTACATGATCAAGAAAAGTAAGTTGGGACAAATCAATTCTCGCTACCCCAAATAGCGATTCTGCCGAGATCCGGGGAAAATCCTGAAATCCGCATTGCATTATGGGATAGCTTTTCGACATTACAGCTTCCTGTGCAGGCGTTCGTGATCACAACCCTCTCTTTCACGGTAGAGTTTAACGGCCTTTTGTGCTAAAGTCACTAATTCTGCCCGAAGCTTTCCATTGCATATTATAATCTGTACCAATTACACTGATTGGCATCGATTTAAGCGTGCGTGAAAACTCTGCACATCGAACACAGGCGCTAGCGCCAGCGGGATGGGACTCTATACCGGAAGTTGTAGTGACGACCCGAGAGAGTGAAAATTACCTCGTCTCGCGAATTTCGAGATTTTCGTACCTATTTAGGGTAGCGAGAATTATCGCAACCTTGAAAACATTACAAAGCTTTGTAAGGGTATGAATAATTCAGTTGTTTCCTGTACATAGGGATATGGATAGGGTATACAGTGTTGGGTCAAGGGTTCAAGTTCAGCACCCTGTTTCATAAAACTTGTTATCAACAACGAATGCTAAGATTCTCTGACAAATTTGCTCTCAGCCAATCAAATGCAAGGATTTTAGTAGCTTATAACAGTTATTGTTACTTGATTTTGACACAAGTTTTATGAAACGAGGCCCTGAACTTGTTTACAATGGTAAATTGACCACAGAGCACTTGTCACCAGAGCATGTATCGTGGATCCAATGTTACCTATATCTATCTCCAGTCGACGCCCGTTTACTCTCGTCAGTACCTCCGACTGTAGCTCTTCTTGGTACCTTCTTATCACTGTAAAGTAGTAGAGTCCATTATAATAATTAGAGTAGCAAAATATGAGAATCAGAGGTTTACCGCACCAATACAAGGATTGAATATTTGTTAATTACATCATAGTATTAATTAATTATGTATTTGTCACGGTGACCGAACTGGGTTAGAATTTTTAATAAAATGATGAAACTTACAATCGTACAGTATGTGAAATTGTGCAAAATTTAAGCAATGTACTGAAATGAAGCTTGCTAGTGTGCTACTCAAGCAGCTAGCCATGTAGGTAATAGCCTCAGTACATGAATGTGTGGTTTGTGCAATTGCTGTTACTGCAGTAAGTTATGAACTGCGATATTTTACATGGAAAACAAATCCTGCTATCTACACCGGATTTCGAATCTGTTAACTTCATCATTCATGATAGAGCAGACACATTATTTGAACTACACATTAAATTGTATTTAAACACTATCATTTTCAAGTACATGAGTATCTATGTTGACAATGTATTCATACAGGAGCATCAAATTGTACAAAATGGGAAGATCAGTGTTTTCACAAATTTGCATTTATTGGTTGTCAACCGCTATCCCATTGACAACAGTGCCCACATATATCTCATGATTTTGGTCCATAGAAAGTACAAACAATACCAATATAAAACTGTAGTCATGAGATTGATCAACCAGAAGTAGGGTTTTTTATTTGCTACAAATGCACAACAATCTTTGTCACTTAATTCTAAGCTGCATCACTTGCCTTGGTTCTCCTTTGGTTTTATATTTTGCATCTGTTGTAGTGTTACAAAAGCTGAATTGCATCATAAAGCTCTTTTGCTTATTTTTTTCCTCCTTCATATTGCATTGAACCAAGCTTTTTTGTCTAGCTTTGGCTTGGCTTGGCTTGCCTTGCTTTGTTTTGTCTTGCCTTTAATTTCTAGTTTGGTTGAATATTTAACAGGTTTTTGAATAGGTCTCTTAAATTCCGAAGTCAAAGTGCAAAGAAAAAAAGGATAAAGTTACCTCACTATCTGGCTCTTGGATGATGAAAGAAAGCAGTACAACACATACTTCGGTGACAATTGCCCCAGTCAATATCCTGCAATGTAGGCTGACTGAATTCTTAACTTTAATCCCGGACCAACACTATAAATGTACACCGACAGCTGTATCTGACCCTATATCTATTTACCTACATGTAAAACCCTGACCCTACCCCTAACCCTTTATCTACCTACATGTATAACCCAATTCCAACCCAAACCCTGACTATATCCCTTAAACCCTATATCTAGCTTAAAACCCCAATTGCAACCCTAACTTTAACCCAGTACATTTAACCTAATTGCAACCCAGTCTCATCCCTAGCTCTGACCCTAAACTAAATCCCAATTGCAAACCTGATCCTAACCCAGTACCTTTAACCTAATTGCAATCCTAAGCCCAGCCCTAACCCTAACCATAAAATGAAAGCCAATTACAATCCCCAAAATAACCCTAACCTAGTACCTTAAACCCAACTGCCACCTTACCCAGGTCCTAACCTAAACCAAATAGCAAATCTAACTCTAACCCTAACCCTGAACCCAATCTAAAACCCAATTGCAGCACTATAAAGCTAGCCCTGACCCTAAATTGAAACCGAAAAGCAACCCTAAATCTAATTCTATTATTTGACAAGATAACGCCCAATGCAATTGCCAGCGGAGCATGTGTTGGACCACTGAAGGGAACCTGCAAACCTGTACACTCAGGTAGATGTACAGAGTACTTACACGTAGAGGGATCGTGGCCTTCCAATACTGTGTGACGCCGACGTTGACGATGAGATTGTTCTTCTACTAGTGATGCTGATGATGATGATGGAATTGATGAGGTTACCATAGAAACCCAGCATTAAGCAGCAGAGTAGCCATGCAAGAAAAATCATAGAAATGCAGCAAAATGCAAGCATGTTCCAACAGAAAATGATCGAGAAATTAAAGATCTCGAAAGGTGGATTAATACAAAAAAAAACTAATCAAGCATTCAAATGGCTTGTCATTTTTGCTTGGTGAATAGAATTCCTTGAAAAGTGTGAAAACAAGCACCAATTGAAGAAGTAAACTAAATGAGCTACTTAATGTAGTTATTAAGAGTTAATGATATCTATATTTACTATATCTTTACACGTATACACAATACATGTGTGGAAACTTCCCTTCATTGTTTTATTAACACTATTTATAACTGCCTTACTACTATAAAACACAAAAATGAATTTGCAATAAAAGCATTGAAAATACTATGCACCTGCAAAAGCAAACATGTGAGTAAATTAAAGTTCTTTTTAAATGCCATTTGAAGGGTATTTCTACGTACATTCTAAGTATTCTAAGTACATCTTAAAGACACCAAAACACAAAGGGCAGGAGATCGGCTTTGATCAAGAGAGGAAATATTCAAAGTTTTAAACGGAATGAAGGTCTTGAGTCTCTGCAAGCACAAGTGTCCACACAATAATTCCCTCTGGTTCTGGCTTTCCCTGGCAAGTTGAAATACCTCAAGAAAACTCCTTTAGCACAAATCAGATTTGTTTTTCTTTCTACAGGAGCTGCAAGAAGATTGCCTTATTTTTTTCTTCTTCAAATTACTGGGCAAATCATCCTGTCAATACAAGTACGTTTTCTAGCCATTACCTCTGAATTCACATTGCCATACCTAGGAATTCAACTCAATTAATACAAGGCCTAAACTGGCTATTCAAGTTTTGAGTTGCTGTTTATGTCCTGCTATTTTAATTAGCTGTCAACTTTGATCTGCTACTTTGAAAGCAGGAGCAAATTTTCAGTGCAATTTGTTTTGTCTGCGTGTCAATGCTGATATAGAAGAAAAACATATTGTACTTTCCTTTTCAACTTTTACTACAACCCTCCTGTCTACTACAACTGCCTGCACCCCTAACTAACCAATGGAAGAGCCCAAATCAATTCCTCAAAATGCACAAGTTCCCCTAAACTCATACCTCAACTTAAAAACTGAATCAAGCCTAATACAAGATGCATGCGTGTTAGTAACGATTCCTGGAGTCCCTCCGAGCAAAGTGCATGCAAACCTACCTGTTTCCGTTAGTGGTAGCTGCCGACGACCCATTGGCTAGTTTGCTGGCACTTAGTCTTCTCTCCTCATTCCCGACGATGACCCCTGGCTTTTGTAACCTACTTTCACTGCTTAGTCTTCTCACACCAGCTGTTTCTTGAGAGTTCACAGAATGTCTATCATTGTTAACATGTGTTTGTTCTCCATTTTTCTTCCGTTGCTCCTCCTCAACCTCTGACCTTAGTCGTTGTTCTCGCGCTATTCTCTTCTTCTCCTCGTACAAAGCCTTCTGTCTCTCCAGCTCCTAACCAGTTAAAATTCAGGGATAAAAGCACCAAGGAAATGAAAAAAAAGGGAAGAAAAAAAAGAAATGTTAACTGGGATTACATATAGATGACATCAATGGTATTTTTGTGGCAAATTAATCAATACATAGTGCAATCATAAATCAAGGAATAATAATAATGATATCAATCATGTTATCATTAATCATGTTTAATCAAAAACTACATGTAGGACAATGTGGTTATGATTGAATTATCAAAAGCAAATATCACAAGCCCCCAGCGACCACAGATATATCTGAATACAGTACTACCGGTACTCAATTATACTAATATATCAATGAATAAACTAATATATCAATAAATCAGTAAAAAATAAATGAATACAAGTGAATAACCAATAATGTGGGTATTGTTCTTCTAATTCTCTGTAGAAGATTAACAGAAATGTCGTGGATTAAAATCATATTAACAGTATTACTGTAGCTGTAGCATTAAATGTGAATTTACAATGCATTTTAAAATGTACCGTAATTTACACTGTACAATGTAAGACGGCACCTTAAATTTGTGTTACAGGTTATAATTTTGTTTGTTTTGTGAGAGTAGCCTGCTGCGAAAATTGCCATCTTTAACAATTTGCTGTGTCATGTGCAAAAGTAATAAGTTTTACAGTATATTCATCTAATTTCATCTTACAGTTTACATCCTATCTCAGCTTTAGCACTGTAGCAACACTGTTTGGTTATCAAAGAAATGATAGTATCATTTACAATGTCATAATTTCATAATTTCTTTTGTTTTCTTTTTCTTTTAAAGGTAAAGACCAGTTTTGGGAATGCCCCCCTCTCAAAAAATGAAATGGAAGCTCCTACCAGGTATTACCAATCATGTGAAAGAATATTTTGACTAATACATGATCATACAAATTTTGCTGAGAAACCGCCTACTAGTTGATATATTAGGTAAATTATTATATCTATTTGGACCTGATAGATATAACGCACATGTCGCCTAGTCCCATATTAACCTTTCTGTGTACAGTGCTTGTAACGTTATCAAGACTGAGCCAAGAATCTTGCAGTACACACCAATACTTATATGCTAGATGATCAACCTTTTCTGATCGATTCTTTCACAATGCAATCGCATGACCATAACTGGTCTTTATCTTTAATTGAACAGTGCTCACCAAAAGATAACTTCAAGTAATAACTGTCAGGCAATTCAAAAGTGCATCAATAAGGGCATTATCTTTCCAATGCAAGTCGTTTATAGTATGTTAGCATTCATGCACTTAGAAAGCTTTTTAGCTATAAAGCAATTCTTGAAAAGAGCAGTAAATCAGGTCATCATCACTTCAATAACTTAAAAGAATGAGAAATGTATCATGAGAGATAATCATAAACCATCTGGATAAACATGCGTATCCAGTCAGAAGAAAATAAAAACCATGGAGAATGGTAAAAATGTTAGCTTGTTGTATCCTGAAGAATGACATTTGGATGAGAATTCCCAATGCAAAAAGTTTGGGTTGAAATGAATATGCTTCAACCAGCAGTTTTACCGAATTTTGGGGGATCCAGTGTTGAATGACAATATTTCTTGAATAATTGTTGTCATGTGATAGAAGCATAAAACCCAAACTGAACACGCAAAAAAGAAGATAAGGAAAACTCATTGAATATTAAAGCAAAGAAGCACGGCAATGCCAACAAGGAAAAATAAACAAAATCTTCAAAATGTCACTAAGTATTATTTAAATAATCTTTATCTTTCTATCTTTCCAAAGGTGACAGGAGTTAAAAGTTTTTTTTAATGAAAAGTTCCATAAAAGTTTTCTTGTGAGTCAAGAAAATTTAACAGGTGCTGAGCTTGAATGTACACATGTATGTGTGTGTAGTAGAAGTGTAATACCAATTCATAAATGAACTACATGTAGTTTGTGAGCTGCTTCTATGCAAATCAAGATTATTTTAACTTAATATTTTAAAATTCACTGAGGCCAAATACAGAAAATGCTTTCATCATCTATAGCATACATGCTAATGTTAATTGTACATTTATAATCAATAATATTTATCTTAAGGTAGATTTATTCGTTTTAAAGGGGAAATAAATTTATTTAAATGTACATGTACATATAAGAGCACCCCATCCATTTGGGAGCTTCATTTTAAGTCAAACTTAAAGATGAGGGCTTTTTCTTTAATTACATATCGGAACAGAAATAGCTAAATAAATCAAAAAGATAAAATAATAAGCATTCAAAATAGTGCATAATAGGTATTCCATTCAATAATATATGTCATGTTATTTAGTCCATAGCATCATTAAAATATGTATGTCATAGTTCTGGTTAGTTGTCAGAGTGTAACTGATAGTTTGATAACACAAGGCACATTCTCAGAACAACCATACCTTAAAACAGTTTGGATTTTGAAACTCGTAGAAAATAAGTTCATCATCCTAAAAACAATGATAGATATACTTTTCTTTAAGTCTGTGAGAGTATTCAATCAATACACATTAATTTCTAATCCGAGAGCAATTGTCACCAGAGCAAAAGTACTGTATGTCTGACCATGTGTCAGAGTGACAAATGCCCTGGGCCCCATTTCACAGAACTTGTCATCAGTGACAAATGACAGTTTTTGTTATAAGCTACCGAAATCCTTGCTTCTGATTGGTTATCAGCAGATTTAGCACTGATTTTTGTCATTTGTCATTGAAAAAAAGGCTTTGTGAAACAGGTCCCTGGGTATGAAATATCAGCACTGCAACTTGAAAGACTACACCTACATCATAGAAGAACCACACAGGAGGACAGGGTTAAAAATGTGGTCTTAGAGAATGAATAGTTAAAGAACTTGAACCTTTTATTTCACTTCTATTCTTCAGGTGGGAAGGCACATGTTGATATCTAGGGCTCATTTTGTAGACATTTTTAGGAGGCAATGATTGCATTTTTTTTTATTAGCCAATTCAGCATTAGGATTTTAAACACTTCATGGATTATTGTGATGGGAATTAGTATGGAAAGAGTGTCATCTATTTGAAGCTCTCTTGGATACCAAGGTTTAAAACTCCAGTAGTGTGGCAACTGGATTTATTCATGTCCAATAAACAGGCACTGTGGATTCATTCATCCTTGAATTAGTCCACAGTAGCAGTTCTAATTACTGTTTAGACCATGATTTCAATTCAGATCTCCCTCATGATTTTCCGCCAATATAATCACTACCGGGTATACCTTTTGGAACAGCACAATCTTGTTGATGTTTTCAATCTTTCTGCTATGGATAAATGTATGAACATGAACAGTAAATCAAAATCAACAACAAAAAAAGAAAACCTGCCACACGAGCTGCTCAAGTGGTAGGAAAAAAAGTCATGATGCTGGCTGGGAGTGAGAGCTTTGAATTTAGCTTTATCCACATCAGCAGCTTTGCCACTCAGCCTACTAGCTTCGCTTTGATCGGCAATCCATGCAGATTTGAGATAGAAAACTGGTTCACCGATACATACATAATCAGTCACCTTCGTAAATGGGTCCAGCTCGGCCGACGTCGGAGTCTGGACGGGGCTCTGCGTGGGCGTCACCCCGTCGTCGTCATCCTCGCCCGCGTCGATGTAGTCGATGTGGTTGTCGTTTGATCTGAAGGTCCGTGAAGGCTCCGGGATGAATTTCTGTTGCCTCTTTTCTTTCTGTTGCGATGCCCTCTCTGCCAGGTACTTTGCTTCTTCATCTTCATTGCTTGGCTGGAAAATACAGGAAAAATAGAAACGTTCATGTACAGTTAATAACTAAATTATTCATACCCTTACCAAGTTTTGTAATTTTGTAAGTACCTGTATGTGAAAAATTGATTTGTATTTTAAAAGTATTCAACAAAGCCCTTATTGAACCAGTCCAACTTTCATTCTTCAGTTACAAAAAACACAACAATTTTTAAAATTACAAGTGGTATGAATAATTGAGTTGTTAAGTGCATACCTGCCAACATATAAAAACAAGAATTAGGAATTTCTAGCACGGTATGCCTTCGGAAATAAAAAATCTGTATCCTTAACAGGCGTTCGCACATGCAGCGGCAGTGTAACTGGCAATACAGGGTTTCTGTACAAAAAAGCGAATACAAATTCACTGCTCGATCATGCAGCCATTCAAGGCACGCAATACGTGAACTATGAAATCGCGGCACATGATAAAACAATCTTCATTTGGCTTAATAAGCAATAAGAATAAAAAATAAAAATTAAATAAATAAAAAATTGAAAATTTGGAAAAAATCAGAATATTCTGAATTGTTAGGTCTTTGAAATCCTAAAAATCAGAATATTACGGATTAATCGGGAGGGTTGGCAGGTTTGTAAGTGTATCTCTCTAACCAAACATTATTTTAAGCCACTCGCTTCACACATGGACACCTGATTCCCAACCATACAACTGAAACCACATAAAACTTTCCATTTTGGATGCGATGCACCCTCTTTTGCTTGTGCAGGTAGGACAGACTGCAATATTAATATTTTTTCTCATTTAATTAATTTGACATCTCTACATGATTACATCCATGTAAAAACTTAATGATCCAGGTTCTGAATTTTCATGATTTATACAGGTGTAAGTTTGAAATTTGGGAAATTGCAAGCTCACCTGTTGTGGAGGACGAGAAAAAAAATAAAACCATGATTGTAATAAAATCAGACCAGTACCGTATTTGGATTGTATACGTGTACCATTTGAAGCCAATTTGGCCTTTAATCTGACAAGAGGATTACTAAGCACTATAAATTTTGATTATTAGTATTCATCTAACTACATCAGGAAATTATATTTTCCTTTCAATTTCCATATGTAATGTCATTGTGATTTCTTTCAAAATCAGATTGCTATCACATACAGAGTATGGTAAGCTTTAGCAATGCTTAGCAATTTGAGCCTAGTAGCTCTTGTTGGAATGCTCCCCAGGGAGTGGATAAAGTGCATACATTGTGTGCGGGCAAGCCAGAATCCGAAGACCAGGGGTAATAATGTAAAGCGCTTAGAAACTTGGATATTCCCGACGTCTTAAGCGCTATATAAGCAATAATATTATTATTATTATTATTATAAGGACATGCACATACATGTACAATTCCTTCTCCAAATATAACCTTTTTTCCTTTTTTTTTTACCTCTGACGAAGACCATCTTTTATCTCCTTCCAAGTATCCAGAGTCGGCCATTTTGAGTTGACTCATCTTATGATTGAAGAGTGAGATCTCATCTTGCATACTGCAAAGAAAAACAAACAAATACAAAAAGAAAAATGATAACATGAAGTTCAAGATTTATGTTATCAAGGGTTAAACTGGTTAAATGTATGGTTCGACTGACAAGGGAGATATAAACATGTTCATTGAATACTGACTTCTCTTATTCCCATAGACTTGATCTATTTAGTAACCATCTAGTTCCCTTTGTGAATGGATTAAGCAATTTTTCTATACTACCTCTTTCATTTCAACGTCATGATATAGTATCTTTCTGAAGTTGGAGTAGAAACTCCTTTTTAATGCAAATACACTCACCTAACACAGACACCTATCATATAAATGTATAACTTATAGCCCCAAATTAAAGCTAATTCACATCTGACATGATATGCAAAATATGCACACAAAAATGCATCATATTTCCATATCTTATAATATAAAGATAGCGAGAAGGCTAAGGACCTTATGCGCATGCAGCTACCTTTTTAAAATACATACTTGCCATTAATTTACACACAAAAACCCTGTTGCAGTTCACTGCATCAAGTACAGTTTGAACGAGCCATATTAAAGTGAACATGAATTACAACAGTATAATCTGTATTCTTACAATACATCTTCCACATAAATTAACTTGTTAATTGATATGGATCATTGACATATAAAAGGAAATAATAATAAAATCACTCATTCAAATTTTTGATAATTGGAGCATATATATATATATAGTGTGAGGAAATAGAGTATATCAAAATAAAATCAAAATCAAAATCATGAGGATTATAAAGGCAAATAATTGATTGATATATTAATTGTTGATAAATACACTCATGAACACATTCATTATTAAACAACACTTCCATGTAGCTACTGTACATATGTATACAATGCTGTTCTCCTTTACGTAAAGCAGTTTATACTGATGGATATTTTATAAATATTCTCTGAGCATGTTGAGTGCTAATGAAGTCAACAACTAGGCTAGAACGCTACACGTGCACAGGATTGTATATGTAATGACTATACTAAACCATTCCCCAAAATTCTGCAATTCAAGTTGTCAGTGTTGGATATCTCTCTTGTAAAATACTTAAGTATCATATAATCATATTTGATGTTGGTATCTTTGAAAAGCCTGTCTATATCGCCCTTTACATTGATGACCCATTTTAAATGATTAATGGGTAATTATGGACTGTGCCTGATATCTGAATAGGGGGCCAAGTCAAAAGTGAATGCATTGCTACGCCTTCAAAACACAATCCATCCTAAAAATAAAAATAAATCACTATTGACAATAATAATGCATTTTGCAACATTTCACTTTTGACTTGGCCTCCTATTCAGGTGTACTGCACATAATCATTACAAATGGGCATCATTGAAAAGGGGAATAAACAGGATTTTTAACAATACCAACGTTAAGTACAATAATATATTAACAAGGGAGATATCAACACTAAAACTTGTTTTTAGGGGTTTAGTCAACTGTTTGGCACACCTTGTCAATATGGAGTTTGACAATGAAAGTAGATCAGTTTAATGTATCTCTACTCTATAATCTATTTTACATGGTTATGCTACTAAATGTATGCAGGCACACACCTGGGAAAGGAAACGCACTCATAACTAAAGACAAAGTGGTCATAACAAGACACATGGGTGCAGTGAAACCCAAGGGCGTATCCAGGGTTCTGTAAAGGGGGGGGGGGGCACACTTCTGAGGGTTATTCTATTTGTGAGGTGCTAATTTACTCAAATAATCTCATGTACATATGCCCAAGTGGGTTCAAAAGGAGTGGGACCATATACCAGCTGTGCCCCCCCCCCCCCCCCCCTCTCAGCCACTCACCCATATACCACTGGTGAAACCTTATCTAGAAGGTTCAGGCTGAATTCACTTTGACCTTTGCAACCCAGCATGTGACGGAATTAATTGTGTTCATGACTCTGCTTTAATATACAGCGTTTATAAATCAGACTGGATCGGGTTACATTTTAATCTAACTTTGTTCTCATACAGTGTGAACTCTCTTTAATATTTTTCCTAAATGTAACAGCATCAAGACATGTCACAATGTATGGACAGTAAAATGATATCAAAATATTCTGTCCATACTTTGTGAAACAAACATGAAAGATGGAGAGATCAACCTGAGGATTTTTTTTCTTCTTCTTCTCATTCTCCTCTTTCTCATCATTATTGTTTTGCCTTTTCTTCTCTTTTTTTCCTTTTCATCTCCAACTATCAGAGATTCCAAGTCTCCTTCCTTTCTTAAAGTTCTCATTCTCCTAATCCTTCTCCTTCTCAGTAATAGTAATACAAATGCAAATACCTCTGAGTAAAGTAATACAGAAATGTCACCCCACAACATCTTTGATGAATAAATACATAATAGTTCTACAATACCTTTTTGCCCTTATCGCTCCATAGACATGTTAATAAACACTAGGGATTCAAATGTCAAGTCTTAAAAATAGTGCAAGTGTAGTGCGGTACAATCCATCTTATTTGTGCAATTGTAGTGTGCTACAATCAATCTTATTTGTGCAAGTGTATTGTGCAACATTCTTTCATCACTGTTTAACTCTTACTATGCTAAGGGTCTGCTTGGTTCAAACAAACAACAAGGGAAACGCTCTCGGCGGTCTCGCCTGCATAACGCAATTCAATATGATAAACCAGAACGTCAATGACGTACATTGTAGTGCTCATCCGCATCTCGCAACAACAAATATCGTGGTACACTTTTGAACTGGTCAAAAAATAAAAATGTGATGCCCT
The DNA here is from genome assembly GCA_035222895.1 of Strongylocentrotus droebachiensis. Classification (NCBI taxonomy): domain Eukaryota; kingdom Metazoa; phylum Echinodermata; class Echinoidea; order Camarodonta; family Strongylocentrotidae; genus Strongylocentrotus; species Strongylocentrotus droebachiensis. Next base: position 132,905 of record JAVYIG010003847.1, read on the forward strand.
GGAAGGGACATAATTTCATTTCATTTGCATAAAGTACCATAAATAATCAATGGAGCAAAATCTCAAAATTCTGTGTAGAAGTTTAGTGTTCCAAATTTAGCTCTACCAGATAAGGCAAACCAAATCAAAATCGGTCAAGAAATGAGGGAGAAGAAGCAATTTTTGTTATTTTTGGAATAAATTTGCATAAATTACCATAATTAATTAATGGAGAACAATTTCAAAATTCTGTGTAGACCTTTAGTGTACCAAAGTTAGCTCTACGATATAAAGCAAACCAAATCAAAATCGGTCGAAATATGAAGGAGAAGAAGCATTTTTTGTGATTTTTAAATTATTTTTGGAATAAATTTGCATTATTATCATAATTAATCAATGGGAGTAAAATCTCAAAATTCTGTGTAGAAGTTTAGTGTTCCAAATTTAGCTCTACCAGATAAGGCAAACCAAATCAAAATCGGTCAAGAAATGAGGGAGAAGAAGCAATTTTTGTTATTTTTGGAAAAAATTTGCATAAATTACTATTATTAATTAATGGGGAACAATTTCAAAATTCGGTGTAGAAGTTTAGTGTACCAAAGTTAGCTCTACCAGATAAAGCAAACCAAATCAAAATCGGTCGAGAAATGGGAGAAGAAGCATTTTTTGTGATTTCAAATAAATTTGCATAAATTAGCATAGATAATGAATTTCACGATTCTGTGTACAAGTTTTAAATCCCCTTCCTAGCCCTATCATATGAAACAATCAGAATCAAAATCGGTTGAAAAATAACGAAGCATTTTGAAAATCTTGATGATGATGCCACAACATAGTCCAAGTCTGTTGACCTGAAATGACCTTTGACCTTGACTTTGTGATCTGAAATTCTACTCACATGATTGGGGATACTTGATTACCCTATAGTCCAAGTTTCATTGACTCAGAACTTATACTTTAAAAATTATATCAAAAATTCAAAAACTTAACCTTAGGTTAAGTTTTCGATGATGATGCTACAACATAGTCCAAGTCTGTTGACCTGAAATGACCTTTGACCTTGACTTTGTGATCTGAAATTCTACTCACATGATTGGGGATACTTGATTACCCTATAATCCAAGTTTCATTGACTAAGAACCTATACTTTAAAAATTATATCAAAAATTCAAAAACTTAACCTTAGGTTAAGTTTTTGATGTTGACGCCGTCGCCGTCGCCGCCGCCGCCGTCGCCGCCGCCTCCGTCGCCGCCGCCGTCACCGGAAAAGCGGCGCCTATGTCTCGCTTTTTGCTACGCAGGCGAGACAAAAATGGTAGCTTTTCAAGCACGGTACTTATAAAACCTTTCTTATATCTCTATACCAAAAATGCATTATACAAAATTTATAGGAAATTTATTACCTTTTCTAATGATACCACATAAATTCATACCCTTACCATGTTCTGTAATTTTTTAAGAATGTCAAAATTGATGTTTCCTGATTGTTTCTTGATAATGTGACGTATATTAAAGCTTACATCTAAGAATATCAGCAAAGGCCCTAAATTCAACCAATCCATCTTTCATTCTTGAGTTAAGAAAAACAAAAAAACATCAAATTTTCAAGGGGTATGAATAATTCAGTTGTATATATACTATTCAGAGCCAGGAGTGTGTTAATGTGTTACAGAATATGTCATTTGGACTCTCAATAGATAATATCTGACACTGACACAGCAAAAGTTACAACACAATTTGTTCATGCTATTCATAAAAATCATTAAAACAACAATTGTTGTATCCTAACATCTCAAAATAATAACTTCCTGTATGTTTTTTATCAATCATTTTGGCGAGGACATGAATTCTGCAAATATATTACATCATGCAGTTAAACAGGTGTACCTGCGCAAGGAAAATGTGTCAGCAAGTTGGGTCGATTGATAAACAATCTAAATTGCTTAAACAAAATTGGCAAGCACTAAGGAAAAAAGAAAGTTGGGCCAACTCTGCTTTTTTATCTTGACTACAGTATAATTTATGGAACAACTTATTCAGAGCAATCAGAAAGGTGCTCAACATATATACATCCGGAGTTGCCAATTTGCATTGATAAGTTACAATTTATTTAAATAAATAAATTTTACACTATCTCCTTTATTGAATACTTCTCCAATTTTCACTGATTTGCTTATCTTAATTTATGGATTTGCCTTAAGCCTCCTTGATGCCAAAGTAGACTATCGTAATTAACGTTGTATAAACCGCCCTCGTGTATTAACCGCACCCCTATTTTTCGCCCTTAAAAAAAAAAAAAAAAAAAAAAATTGCTGAGATTTTTTTTTGTGTGTATAAGATCATTGATGTAAATAGGGGACCTAGGATAGAACCTTGTGGTACACCATGTAATAGAAGAAAAATTGGAGGAATTATTATTATAAACTACATATTGAGATCTATCAGAAAGATTACTTTCAAACCAAGATGACAGACAAATTTGAGTGTTGTTCTAGTTTCCGAGTAGTGAGTCAACACACCGATTACTGAGCTGGGAGACATTGCCAGGCATAGCGCCAGGTGGAGGGACATAAATCGAAACTTAAAGGAAACCAAAACCTTCGTACTAAGTTACTTTTATTGTAAAGTTTAAAAGATTTGAATAAAATCAGTGAAAATTTGAACAAAATCGGGCAAGGAATAAGAAAGTTAGAGCTTTTTGAAATGACTAGTCACTAGAGGGCGGTATTCAATTTGATGACATCATCTGTGAACAACTCTCCATGCCTTTTGTACATAAAATTTCACAATTTTTTTGTTTTCTTCGTATTTATTTGTGTTCTTGATCCGACTTCATAACATGTGAAGTAGAATATCATTTTGCATTCTATATCTTGCTTCCAGGGGAGTACATTATCTCAATCACAAGAAAGAAGGAAAAACATGAAATTTGATGTACAAAAGGCATGGAGAGTTGTTCACAGATGATGTCATCAAATTGAATACCGCCCTCTAGTGACTAGTCATTTCAAAAAGCTCTTACTTCCTTATTCCTTGCCCGATTTTGTTCAAATTTTCACTGATATTTTTTAAATATCTTAAACTTTACAATAAAAGTAACTTAGTATGAAGGTTTTGGTTTCCTTTAAAAAAAATATATTAAAAAAAAAAAAAAAAAAAAAAAAAAAAAAAATGGTGTACCGTGTATAAGCCGCACCCCCCCGACTTTGAATTTTTTTCGGCGGCAAAAAGGTGTGGTTAATACACCGTTAATTACGGTAGCTTTCCCTTTAAGAACATCTAGGCAGTATCACACTTAAATGTTCTAGCAGACACTAGGCTTTCGAACTTGAGGTATTTACATCAAGTTCGGCAGGAGGCAAACCAATTCCAATCTAATTTGAATTCTGTCAAATTACGCAGTCCTAATAGATTTAACAAATATAGCCCTCAAAGGTCGTATTCTACTCGCTCAGACCAAGTTTTTTGTTTGACCACGGGACATCAGACATCGCCATACAGTATATGTATATGTATGTTCTGATTATTAGAATATACATGTACTTTCAATCAGAAAAAATGGTAAATGTCAGAAATCATCCATATGTTTACGGATACATGTACTACAGAGTCCATATTTTCCATATAATAATAATAATAATAATAGTGGGTTCTTGTATAGCGCTCATGTGACTTGACACTCCTGGCACTCGCAATTATGACCCTGGGTGGAGAGTGGCAAATGTAGATTAATGTCTTGCCAAAGGATATTAGTGCCGCAGCGGGACTCGAACCGCGGACCTAGTTATCGACAGTCCGGTGACATATCCACTCGACCACGACACCTCTACTCAGAGATTAAAATGCTGCCAAAACAAAAATCAGCATACCTGATATCTTTATTCAGTAGTTACATGAATGTATACTCTATGCCTACTTGTATACATATTTGACTAATGAAATGTTTTGAATATCAGTGCAAACACACAAGCAACCCTTACAAAACTTTTTAAATAATTTGTTTTCTTATTTTCTGAAAGAAACAATTGAACCTCCACCACGCTATTATGTACATTATTTACTACAGACTTGTTTGCATAAAGGTAAGAGCATGTACCAACTTAAATTGGCAACCTTACCCAAAATACATGTGTTTGTCACCTTGGAAAGATAACTAATGTTTGGCAGCATCTGCGAGTACATGTAATAGTGTTATATTTATGATAATGATGTTGAAGGCCTGAACACTAAGACTTTAATCTAATTGATTGCCTTACAAGCTGTGTACAGTGTAGAAACCAGGCAGAGTAAATGAGAGAGATGTCTAGGACAGAGATAGGTAGAGTGTAGTCCAGTGACAGAGAAAGAGATGGACCATTAGAGACAGACAGCAAAGAAACATTAAATTAAGAGACACACAAAGAGACATTAAAAGACAGAAGGAGACATAGAGACAATTGGAGAGAAAGAATGAGACTGAGGTGAAGAGACAGAACGTCACACCAAAGAGATATTTGGTCACACATGCAGACAAGAAGTAGTCTGTGACAGAGATAGGCCCAGCCCAGACAGATGAACAAAGATGGAAAGAGATGAGGGATATAGGGAGGAAGAGAGGAAGAGAGGAAGAGAGAGAGAGAGAGAGAGAGAGAGGGAGAGAGAGAGAGAGGGGGAGGAGAGAAGAGGGGGGAGGGGTTACAGTGAATAATGGACAAGGAAAAAGAAAGTTAGACAAAAAAGTTGTGAAAAAATGAAGTGATAAATGTAGAAAATGGGAAAGAGACTAAATAAATTAAGAGACATGAGAGAAAGAGAGAGAGATAGTACAGAAATAGAGGGAGAAATAAAACTTTAAATTAAGGAAAGTTGGAAACAGTAGGACATAATATAAAAAGAAGGAATGAGACAAAACATACATGTACGCAAAGGGAAACGGACAAAACAGAAATACAAAGTAGGATAGACAGCGATGGAGACGAACAAACAGAAAGAGAAAGAAAAAAAGAGACAGGAAAGAAGAGCCACAAATTCTAGGCCAGATGGATATGACACGCTTCCATTGCTATGATCCGCTGTGTCACGATACATTACCTTTTCAATCTAGCTAGCACCCTTCGATCCAAGTTCTATCTCAATATTACATAGTACACGTACTCCCAGCATATTTCAACTCCTAGAATATTTCAGACTAGACTGTACAAGTATGCAAGGTATTCCATGTGGCAGAAATCAAGCATAGCTAGAATTTTTTGGAAATACCTTTGTATAGGTGATTAAAGGTAGCACTTAATTCTTGATTGTTTGATTTTTGTTTGTTGTTTGTTTTTATTGTTGTTATTTTTCTTTGAGGGAGGGTCTATTGATTTTCATACCGGCGTTTGTTTATGACATCAGTAAAAACAACATATCAGAAATAGACATCTAGAAATATGAAAATTAAATGATTACATACACTTCAATACAAATTTGTCCCAAAGCATCTAATGAGGCTTACTAATGATATCATTATTAGTGCATGAATTTCATCATATGTATTTACAAAAATCTAACTAAGTTTGATAAGCACATAACTTGCTTGCCAACTATTCCTAATTATGTTGACTACCAATCAATAAAAACCACAATGTCACCAAAATGTAATTTGTGGTAAATTGGAATTCCAAAATGTAACCATGATTACTTTATATGGGTATTATAAACATGTACTCGATGATATTATATAAACTAATTCTATGCTGAATAATAAAACAAAAGTCTACTTGTAAAATTGTAAATGTATACTGGTATACAGGAGAATGCACAGGGAGGGACAGGTCAATATGGGGGGGGGGGGGGGAGGGGCACAAATAAAGATGTATCATTTAGTGCTGTAGTCAAACGTTTAACCGTCCGGTATCCGACCGCCCATGGCGGATTCCGTTTTCAATTGGACGGTTTCGTTTTCCCGATTTTTTTTTTATTTTTTTTTTTTAATTTTTTTTTTTTTTAATTTTTTTTTTTTTTGAAGTTTCGATTTATGCCCCTCCACCTGGCACTATGCCTGGCAATGTCTCCCAGCTCAGTAATCTGTGTGTTGACTCACCACTCCAAAACTAGAACAACACTCCAATTTGTCTGTCATCTTGGTTTGAAAGTAATCTTTGTAATAGATCTCATCATCTCAATATGTAGTTTATAATAATAATTCATCCAACTTTTACACAAGGTTCTGTCCTAGGTCCTCTACTGTTTTTAATTTACATTAATGATCTTACACATTCTTCTAAAAACAACATTGTTACTAATATTTGTGACAAGTTCACAAGCACAAATCGGCCCCTTTAAATGCACCTCGCAGTTAAATGAAAGTTGCCGACAGAGTCGGTAAAAAAAAAAAAAAAAAAAAAACGATTTTTTTTTTTTTTTTTTTTTTTTTTTTTTTTTTTTTTTTTTTTTTTTAAATCGTTTAACCGAAAACCGTCCGGTTTTGACTGGCGGTTAAACGGAATTGGAGATATCCGTGATGTTACAGCACTAGTATCATTACATGTATCTCATATCATAAGATTCTGTTTTTCTGTACAAGGTTTCATTTTTTCATAATTTAAAACGCATTTCATGTCATTCTTCCCGTTTTTTATTTTATTTAGGGGGGGGGGGTGTTTGCCCAATAATAGAGGGAGGGGCATATGACCCCCGGACACTCCTAAAATTCTGCACCTGTGTACATGACCTACTCTCAAGTAATAGGTTCCTGAATGTGCTGATTTAGTTGGTGCTAGGGATGAAAGGAGGAAGTATTTGTTTTAATGTAAGCCTAACAAAACATAATCATTTACACTAAAAAAGCAAACAATGCATTATCACACTTTTATACACACGTACAGTACATGTTCATATACATGTACTTGAACAAGTATGAAACTGTATCAACTGAGACAGACAGTATTTAAAAAATGTTCAGTTTTGTATACAGAATAATAATAGTAATCATAATCATGATAATAATTATGATAATGATAATAAAAACATAAATAATAATGCTGATAAAGGCAAATATACATGTACATGCACATGTAGGATCACAGAGAAAAAAAAATTAAACTCTCTCTCTCTCTATTGTAATATCTGTCATACATGTACAGTAGTCATGTAATATGTTATGAATACATTAATCATTTTATATTGATTCCAATTTTACCTCCATGCAAATATAACCCACTAAAGCAAAACAAAACATTAACATTTATCAATCAAATTAAAAATTCATGTTGGGGATAACAAAATCTAAAGAGACAACATACATATACAGTACAGACACACAGCACACACACGCACATTACATTACAATCACTTTTCATGACATGCCTGTAATACAAAGATACCAGTATAAATGTTTATGTACATTGTATGGGATGGATGGTGGCATGTTACCATGGCAACAACAGTGATGTAGTCCAAACAGGTCTCAAAGAGGGATAGAGATTTCTTAATGAAACAGATTTGAGGTCTTGGTCTCAAACTTAGGAACTTATAGACTGAAATAGTCCTGACTGTTCTCAAATTTGGTAGTCAAGCTGTCAAATCTTGCTCCTTAAAATCCAACTTTTATCCCGTACTCAATTCAGTTGAACCTAATGATGGGTCTACAAGTAAAGTCATGGTTCAAAAAGGTAAAAATTAGACTTTTGTCTAACTTTCTTTATTTCACTAGTTTATAGACCGATTATAAACAAAGCATTAAGTTTAGACCTTAGTAGAAGGATATGGACCCTAGAGAGTTGGGTCTCGGAGCACATGTTTGGACTACATCACCGTGAACCTTGGATGCTAATTTTAGCTTCCATCTGATGCTACGGGAATGAATAACAAGCGTGCATGGAACGGAATGAAAACGTGCAAACTCAAAGCTAAAACTAAATGCAAAACAAAGGGAATTCACTGCAAAGTGACTAAAACGACTAACGACTACGGCGTGGGTGGAAGAAAAAAAAGAAGCAAGAAGTGTTTTTATACCTAAGATCAATCCCGGTGAAAACTGGCTCGGAGGAAAGAGGAGCAAGATCGGAAGTAGAGAAGGAGAAAGCGGAGGAGGTGGAGAAGGAGGGCGTGGTGGGCGAGGTATCGGGGGAGGGTTTGGAAGGGGGGAGTTCTTGGAGGGAGAGAGTGGAGGTGTTTTTGGCTGAGAACCAGCGGTATCTGATAGGGGGAAGCAGATAGAAGGAGCAAAGACAAAGTTGGGTTAAAATATCTTTTCAAATATAAAAGAGGTTTCACTGCGTTGTACCTGATAGGACAAGGCTGGTAGCCTGGTATAAAAAGGATTGTGCTGGAATTATACACATATAATATCATCTGCTGTGAACTAAATGTAAGACATTAACTCATCTTATATTTATTAACAAAATAATACTAATAAAGTTTTAAAAAACATACTTGTACAACGAGGGACTAGGGCATCTTTTCATGAAACCGTCATGAGTACAGGTTCACGGACATCCCATTGAACCACGTGTAAAATTTAATACACGCATATCAATGTGTTGTCGGTGAACTTGTACTTATGACGGTTTCGTGAAACCCAGCCCTGGGCATCTAAAGAGTTGATAGAGAAATTGATATCATGAGTGGCAGTTGCCTGAGGTCATGAAGCAACAAAATGCTTCAAAATTGACACAATCTTTAACTGTCCAAAACTCATGTAAGGTCATGTTCTGGTGTCTAAATGGAGTCAACCAACTTGTTGCATGTATTAAACACCATTTTTTGGCAACCTATTATTACTCCCATTGAGGTTTGTGAAATATCCCTTCTACTGCCTCAAAAAATTAAAAATTAAAAAATGACATGATGCAATTCTCTTTCACATTAAAGCATGGCAATTAATGTTCCATCTCCCTTATGACACAGCTTCCTCTTGGATAAATGTAAAGGGAAATTCAAATTACTCATTGCCACAATCAACTAATATCCAAGGGTAGGGGGTGGCATTAACATTATATTTCCTGATCGATAAATGAGTTAACATCCTTCAGTTCCACAGCAGATGATACGATGCATATGGCACAAAACACAATAGTAGCATACACAGGTACACTCTCTATCCCGTGCTAACATGTCTAAAACGAGACAAAATATGTGTATGCAGGGAGTGTAATAATGTGTACTACTACTAGTACAAGAACAAGAAATATCAAGCAACAAAAAGATAGCCAATTGTTTCCCATGTCACATAAGGCCTGTCCTCATCAGCTCAAGTTTGCCAAATAACCCGCTATTTTCAGACTCGATATATTATCCCGAAGCTCGAAATTGCTTCTTCACCAGACCGATACGTTCATCACAAACTAACTCGGGAGGGCACGAATCAGCATGCTTTTTCCCAAACAGCAGGATATTATGGTAACAAGAACAAGATTTCTTGAGATATTTCCTAGACCAAAAATCCCGCTAATTGCAACTGCGGGCTGATGAATATGCAAATTAACTGGTTAATTTGGGATCGGGATAGTTAACATATATCATTATTTGGCAAACTCGAGCTGATGAAAACAGGCCTATTAAAACATGAGGACTGACTGACATAATAACACAGCTTACAGGTGTTGATGTCTTACAAGATACTGTACAATGTTTGTAACAGACAAGTAAACATTACTTTCACATAACTGGGTAGATGTGAAAACAAAACGATTCATTTTTCGTTTTCCAAACTGCAATTCTGAAACAAGCAAAGAAAATCAGGCCCCAGCTCTACTGCAAATAATGAGCTTTAGCTTATGGATCATGAAGAAGAAATTTATGGTGAATTACATGTAGAAAATACCTGAAATCAAGTAGTCATTCTAATATCAATTTCAAAGTTAATTTTCTTGATAGTACAAGGCCTTTGGCAAAGATATAATGAACATTATGGTAAATGTACACTATATCCTTTTGTTGGGTGAAAATTTATTCAAACTCTTTGATAAGACACTGCAAAGGAAATTTCACTTCAAGAAAATACAAGTAATTAACATAGCATGATAATCATACAAAGTACAGGGTCAGCTAAACTGGACAATGATGCTTTGCATGTTGGCAATGTTTCAGGGTTGGCTTGATGACTCAGCACATGATTTTGTTATGATTTAAAATATTTTGCTGGTGAGTTTGACAAACATCATGAACATTTATCAAAATATGGGCAACATCGGAGCAACACAAATTTTGATACGCGTAACTTTGATCAAACTTGAATTACATTTCTCAATGACCAGTGACAAGATGGCTGTTTAAACTCCTTTTTGTTTGGGGGGGGGGGGGGGGGGGAAGGGGGTCCTGAAGGGTGAGGACTTGCTCCTAGAGAAGAACTTTTAAAAAGCAACACTTCAAAACGATAAATGACATGAAATCCAATCTGTTGGCTCTCACTCATTCCAAAATTTACACAAAAAGTAACATTCTTATACCTCTTCACCGGATGCTTTCGGATGCATTCGGATGCATTCGGATGCATCCGATGAAACAGCCACTATGAATGGTACAGAGGAGAAAAAGTTGATAGAATAGCTGATGAAAAGAAGAGAAATAGGCGATTAAATTCTCCTGCTCAAGAAACACTCTTTCTATCGGTGTGACTCCAATGACACAGCCAATGTGAACATTTTCTGAAAGGGGAAATAAAAATTCTAATTCTAATGATTGTATAACATACTTGGTGTTGTATGGATGCCTTGTTGAGTTCCAATCACTCTGCTCTATCATGCCTCTCCTCTTGTCTGCTCTGGTAGCCTCTGTGGCCAGATATTTGAATATGTGCACTCTCCCTCTGGTACAGACCTGGGGGTGTTTCACAAAACTTGTCATCAGTGACATGTGATAGTTTTTGTTATAAGCTACTGAAATCCTTCCTTCTGATTGGTTATCAGCGGATTTATCACTGAGTTTAATCATTTGTCATTGAAAAGGGGCTTTGTGAAACGGGTCCCTGAGCATAGATGGTAAGATAGAAACATCTTAGGGCAAGTTCAAGATATTTTGTTTATTCATGTGTGATAACAGTCTTACATGTATTTAAAGCCCCACTGCACTGCTTGTGGCTACTTGCGCCCTCTACATGTATATAGCAAACAATGCCTAATCAGTGACTATTCATCCCCCATGATCCCCTTTTTCTTATGTTAATTGAGAGCTGATTGAATGAGATAACCACCTGTCAGTGACCCTGTAGGGAGGTCTATTCTCTCATGACCAAACTAGAGCACTGGGGCTTTAAAACTAATATTTTGAACATAATATTGTGGTATGGAACCTGTGACTAACAGAAAAATTCGGGAGAGGGGAGGGGGAGCAATTGGTCCCCTCTGGTGCTCTAGATACCATGACAACTTGTCCTGGAGGATTTTAGAGTGGATTGTAGTCCACTTCATAGGTGACTCCTACCACCTCCAGCCATTGTGGATACCAACCTCAGCTCAAGGATTGGTGAGCAGATTGTGGCCCAATTCCGAGGTGCCCCTACCCCCTCCCCACCAGAAAAACAAACAATGGGTCTACTACATCCCTAGACTCCAACCTGTGCTGGAGGGTGTGTGATAGAAATTTTTAGCAGATTATGGTTCACTTCAGAGGTGCCCCCCCCAAAAAAAAAAGTCCAATGGGCCAATTAGAGTCTTAAATACCAACCTGTGCAAGAGGGTTTGTGAGAGGATTGTGGGATCTCTACCTCAGAAGTGCCCTTTCTCCCACGACCCCCCCCCCCCCCCCCCTCCCCCCCAAAAAGGCCAATGGGTCTACTAAAGTTCTAGATACCAACCTGTGCAGGAGGGTTTGTGAGAGGATTGTGGTCCACTACTAAGGTATCTAACGTGTGCATCGTCCGGTAGCATGGTGGAATCAGCTGGATCTTGTTGCATGAGATATCAAGCTTCACTAGTTTTAACTTGCTGATTTCTGTAGTATGGGGAGAAATGAGGAAAAAAAATTATAATATTTTGTTTACCTTTTCATATCAAGATTAAAATGTTCATTAACAGAGAATATAATGTGATGTGATGTGAGCAAGAAAGACATCAACTCTTTGTTGAAAGATACAACTTAAAACCTGCTTTACTTTCAGCAGATACACATGTATTGCATGTTCAAGTACATTATTGACATATTACATGTATATTGGTTTCTTTCTTTCTTTCTCCTTTCCCCCCCCCCCTCATCTCTCCCCTCCCCTCCCTCCCCTCCCCTCCCCTCCCCTCCCCTCCCCTCCCCTCCCCTCCCCTCCCCTCCCCTCCCCTCCCCTCCCCTCCCCTCCCCTCCCCTCCCCTCCCCTCCCCTCCCCTCCTCTCCTCTCCTCTCTCTCCATCCCTCCCTAGATAGCACATATTCAAGGACTACCATCAAGTTTACAGCTAAATGTACGTGTATCAAACTCACAATGTGCAGCCTACTAGTGGCCTCACCAGCCAGAAAAGGACTCCCTCTTGTCCCATTTTATCATCAAAACACCAAAGGCCTGTCCACATTATCCCAAATTTTCAAAAGACAGTAGGCCACTAACTTTAACCCAGGGGAAACTTGCTTAATCATAATCAAAACTATAACATGTATGTTAAGCTTCATTGTAAGTCAGTCAATATGCAAAAAGCATGCTATTTTTACCTCGCACTATTGTTTGGGATAAAAGCTCAAGCTAGTATCCTACGTAAACTACATAAACATGTCTTGTTTAAAATAGCCCATTATTTGGCCAATCGCTGGAATACGTTGCCAGTGAAAACACACTCGTACAATGATGGGCTCTGAAACTTGAGATAATTTCTCAAGCACATACTGTAGAGAGTGCTTGGCTTGGCCCACTGAAGATGGAGAACTTTAACCTAAACAAAAAATCTTTAAACCTTTTTCTCAAAAAGGAAGAGTGTCTCAAAATCAACACGCATTTCAATAGGATGTCTGTAAACTTCTATTGGTTTCAATAAACCTACATGTACATAAACTCAAACGTAAGTACAAGATTGTTGATATCTCATTGAAATATGCATTACCGGTATTAGATTAAAATGCACTCCATTTGGATGTCCACGAACTTGTACATATGATATTTTTTCATGAAAATTATGTTATACAGAGCTTCTTCAGGCTAATAGAAACACACCCTGAGAGACTAATAGAAACACATCCTGAGAGACAGATAACCCTCAGTGACTGATGACCTTACGCTACATACTCGCCCCCTGGGGTCAAATCTAGGCCCTCTACCTCCCTTCCAATGACTCCCTCATGTTCATTGAGGGAAAAACAAATTGGGTTAAGAAAACTCAGAGCATTGGAATGCCATTGCCAAGTACGTCATTGGCAAAACTACTTGTTTATAAAGTACAATACCAGCAACAGCACAGACTTACAATTACACTTTATCATTGGCATTTGAGGCTAGGTTTAGATCATGTGATATTAGCTAAACTTGTCTAAATGCTATTTCACAAGACCAACTTTATGTTAGCTAAGAATATACAAAATATTTTCATTTCATTTTGTTTGTTTGTTTGTTTGTTTATAGTCAATCATCATATCCAATTAGAGACACTAAAATTAATTTTGCCATAATTGTGATAGTTTTTCAAATGTTTAAATACAGTTGTCTGGGAATTTGAGACAAACTTTAACTGAAGTTGCAAAAATAAATCATCAATGTCTAGTATTGAAGAAGGGTGTAAACATTGAAGAAGGGTACCGGTATACAAATTGAAGGTTGATTACACATGGTAACAACTTAAAATAACTCTAGCCAACACCACATATTTTCATCTTTAACAGAAGAAAAAGAATTCACAAGAATTAAACTGGAAGTTACAAGATACAGAATACTGTACATGGTAAACGATAAATATGAGTTCTGGTCATGCAATTGCACTGTGAAGGAAATAGTGTGGAAGCAATTTGGGGGGAAAGGGATAATCATGCAGCACAGTATGCACATTAATGTATACTGTGAGGTTTTGGTTTTGCTAAAAGTCACATGGACTGTACACAGAAATGCACATACAGTATGGCACTACACAAACATGTGGCTTGAAAGTGTGGTCCACAACCTTTAGCTACCAATCGTCCGATTTTTAACGAGCTAACCACCGTAAGCAATATGAACACACATCATATAAAGCCACCTGGCGCAATAATACTTGAACATACATTGTACATGTGCAGGTGCACTGCATGATTAATTCTTAACTCATTGCTTCATGATGATTCAATCTTAACTCATTGTCTTTACAGCCTCATTCACACAAATGCAGTAAACCGTTTTGTTGTTGTTTATGTAGTACCAAAATCAAATCAAACATGAGCCTATGCATAGTTACTGAGCCCTGCGTTATGAGATATTACACATGTGAAGCGTTTTACATGTACGTCATCTAGCGTCTCGTCTGAAAGGGGCTAAATATACTAACCATCTGGTAATGTGACAAGGTGATTTCTCCTGATGTTTAACTCTTTGAGTCCTGACATCTCCCCGATCTCGTTCGGTAAGTTGTCCAATTCATTGCAGGAAGCATCCTACAAAAAAAAAATTGGGACATTCTTCAGATTCAGGGGTACAGTACACACTGTATCTAGATGCAAGTCATCAAGGAAATAAACAACCTTAGATATAAATAACATAAGTATTAGTGAGCATGTAACAAACAACACTATGTTCTATTAAAGTCCTATTGTATTCTATTTAAGTTCTATTTTATTTTATTTAAGTTCTATTGTATTCTATTTAAGTTCTATTGTATGTTGATTTCAATCTGTAAGAACGTCAATGAACAATGAATAGGAATTTAAACTATGTGATTGGGAAGCATAATCACAGAACTGTTTTTTGCAACAACAACAAATGAAATATACTCACCAGAAGCATTAATGTTCGTAGCTTGCCAATTTCTGGAGGTAACGAGACTAATTTGTTGTTGCTTAGTATTAGGACTTCAAGGAACAGATCACATATTTGCATAGGTAAGACACTGAGCTGGTTTCGACTGTCAACAGAGAAGGGGGGAAATAAGAACGAAAATTAAATTTCATCAAAATTTCATCAGTGCAAAACATAAAATTAATTTAACAAAGTCATCAAATTAATGAACCTTTACAGTAAATGGGCCAAAAAATGACACAGGAACTGATATTACATGTACAGTACCTGTACATGTTTATACACATGTACAAAAAAGTGTATGTTTCGGAAGTGTACAGGAGCAACTCTCTTTTCTTTTTCTCTCTTTGTCTGTGTCTTTTCCTCTTTCCCTCTATACAACATATCGGTATTCGCCCACCCAAATTCGATAGGGAGGTTTCGGGTCAAAATATGGTACCGTATATAACGGTGTATAAACCGCACTTTTTTGCCGCCGAAAAAATTTCAAAGTCGGGGGTGCGGTTTATACACGGTACACCAAAAAAAAAAAAAAAAAAATTGTTTTTTTTTTTTTTTTTTAAAGTTTCAATTTATGCCCCTCCACCTGGCGCTATGCCTGGCAATGTCTCCCGGCTCGGTAATCGGTGTGTTGACTCACCACTCGGAAACTAGAACAACACTCAAATTTGTCTGTCATCTTGGTTTGAAAGTAATCTTTCTGATAGAACTCAATATGTAGTTTATAATAATAATTCCTCCAATTTTTTTTCTATTACATGGTGTACCACAAGGTTCTATCCTAGGTCCCTACTGTTTTTTAATTTACAGTACCGTAATGATCTTACACACAAAAAAAAAAAATCTCGGCAATTTTTTTTTTTTTTTTTTTTTTTTTTTTTTTTTTTTTTTAAGGGCGAAAAAGAGGGGTGCGGTTAATACACGAGGGCGGTTTATACAACGTTATTTACGGTAAGTTCAACCCTTTTTCCATGGATATTCCTATTCATTTCTCTCTCTATACACTGTAGAAGTACATGTACAGTACTCACCCCCATCTTTCTCTCTCTCTACATTGAACACACCCCCCCCCCCCCATCTCTCTCTAGCTCTCCCCTTTCTTTTTCTCTCTCACATACTTTCTCTTACAATCTCTTTAAAAATGTTCATGTGTATGTAAATATACTATGTATATCTCTGTGTCAGTATCAACTTCTAAATTTTTCTCTCTCTCTCTCTCTCTTTCCCCTCATCCCTTCTTGGCACTCCTGCATGCGAGTGAGGGGGAGGTCATCATGCATCAGCCTCCGTTTTATAGTACATTTGATCCGTCAGACTTCCTTCCTCTGACTTGCTGTCTAATCACTCCGATCATGATAATCCCATTCCAATGCCAGAGCGGGTGATCCGCATCCTATCCCTTCCAAGTCCCCCTCATTCAAACCAACCCTCATTCACACTAAGAAAATTCATTGTATACATGTAGTTAACTGAAAAATGTATCTACACTGTACATGATTGTAGATAAAATAAAATTGAAGATAAATAGATTTATTTCTTATTGGAACGTCTTAGATAATAAAAAAAATGTAAATCAAAAAGGATGCTGCAGTTGCTTTACGAATGAAAACTAAATCATTGTCTTCTTTTAATTTGATTATCGTTTAGTATAAAAACGGCTAATCACTTGTCAGCTAAACTCTTCATGTGCATTTCTTTATACAATGTTTCTTTCTTTTCTATTTATATGACACTTTTTCACAAGTTGTTGCCTCTTTCACTATACAAAGATTCTTCATGCATGTACAGTACTGTCTGTAACCAAAAGTGCATGAATGTTGTGTTCAAGTAAATCTGCATTAAAGTTAATGCCCTTCTGGCTTTAAACAGACAATACAACATATTGCTTAGTGTGAACTGGGTGTAAAGGTAACATCCATACATGTTTGTATCTGACATACTGTACATGTAACGCCCTCTGTGATTAACTTGCACTTTCATTGATCCTCTCGGTATTGGGGTCGCATGTAACGGGGGTAGAATGCAATATATCCACAGGAAAAGCAAGGGCTATGAACCCATAATCTTTCCCCTTCCCACTTTATCTTTCTCTCTGTCAGTCCCTCCTCTGCATGTACATGTACATGGAGGCCTAAAAATGTGTACCGTACATGTATAATGCACTACATAATGTACTCTGTAAGAGTTCAATGTAGCCCTAAACATTTCACTTTTAAATAGCAAGGCCTTCTCCCTTGCGGATAAACCCTCCCCCCCCCCCTCCTCCCCCACCCCTAATAAAAAAAATGTTAATGAAACAAAAAAAGGGGAAGGATGTTTCTGTACATTTGTACTTGGTCCATTGGTATAAAAGGAAAATGTTGTTCAATCTCCTGATATTTCAATTGATTTTTATTAATCTAATCATAATACATTTTTATTTCATATCTTTCTATTTTTACGAAAGGGGGCACATTTACAAAACTAATACAGTGTATTCAAAATGGAAAGGTACACATGTAAGTCACCATAGATTGTGTTCTATTTCAGAACAACACTTGAGGTATAAACGTAAAGGCCTTGATATTAATTTACGCACATAATGTATCTGTACCGTGTCTTTAATGTACATGACCTACATGATTAATTCCCTGTTTAAATGTTATCATACAGTTGTTCAGGAAATTAAAAAAACAAAAAAGAAGTAAGCCAGCCAGCCAGCCAGCTTATAAATAGGAGCCAATGCTGTCATATCCAATGAGCCATTTATTTAGGCAACATTTAATTAGAAGGGGCCAAGACTAGGTGGATATATATATCCAGAGTACAGCAACTTGTATATTGGAAGTACAGTATATATTCCAGTCCAGAATTTTAATTAATACATGGCATGCATCATCGTATCAGGGTAGTGTTCATACGCAGTATAGTAGATTGGTCTAGACTCTAGACTTGTTACTTAATTGTATACTACTGTACATGTACAATCAACAACTAAATTATTCATACCCTTACCAAGTTTTGTCATTTGTTTAAGTACAATGTACAAGGGTATGTGAAAAATTGATTTGTTGTGATATATTTTCTTGAGAGCTAGTGTAACATATAGCATTCAGCACAGGCCCTAATTCAATGGATCCACCTTTCATTCTTGAGTTATGAAAAACACAACAACCTTTTACAAGGGGTATGAATAATTCAGTTGTAAAGCACTTTATAGAGCCTGAATGTACATGTACACGACAAGTGTAAAAACTAGGAGCAAGAGATAATCTACCGGTACTGTTAATGTTATCCAGGTTTGTACAGTATGTGAAAGCACTATTAAAACTAAACTATTTTTGGCATTGCATGTGATAAATCAAGTAAAATTTGAATAATGTACATGCTGCAATTTCATAGAAATCTGTACAGACTGTAAGGGGTACATGTATATCCTCACAAGAAATGTGTGAGAGGATGAGGGATGTACATGTACATGTATCACTTCTTGAGAGGTAGAGAGAGGCCTGGTGTTAAAGGGATAGTTGAGTTCTGTTGCAGAGGGCACTACACAAAATAGTGTCAAATATGAAGGGAACATACAGTACATGTACAATTTAAATGACAAAATCATCTTTGTTTGATCGGTTCAGAGACGGCTGAAATATCCATAAATATAACGATTTCTAATATTTGTGTACCACCACAAATATTTGATAATTTGAAAAAGCTGTTGAAAAAAGAAAATAGCTCCTTTTACGTTGTATTTCAGCCAATTAATGTTGATGTTGGTTTTTTTCTTGGCATTTTCGTGTTGGTTATATTAAGCCCAACCAGCCGGCCAATGTTTTTTTATTATTAATTAATTAATTAACAGTCACCATATTTTGTTGAAAGTGGAGTTGAATTGGTATGATCATATTGGCTAAATTTCACACATTTGGGGGTCTAAAATTACCTTCATACCTGTAGCAATTTTAGGTTTTAAAAGGGCACTAGAAATGTCATAGATGATAAGAGCAATAACCATGCACTTTGAAGGCATTTGCGGTCTGAAAACAGAACTCAACTATCCCTTTAAACATGAAGTTTGACAGTAAAAGAAGACCTACATTTCTACACATTTGCAACTTTGCATGAATTCTTGTTCTGATCGTGGTACCAAATGCAAATGTGGTATGGAAAGAGTACAAGTAGACTCCTTTGGCTTTGCCCGAGGGCCAAGCGTCTGTCTGATAGCCCCTGATAATAAGGAATGCAATCTAATTTAGGGACGGCTTATTGGGTAAACATCCAATTAACTTGCAGGTATATGTTCTCTCTACCAAGTGGCAAGGTGAAGTTGCGTTCCCATTGACTTCAATATTTAAGAAGAGTTGTGGGATTATCGCCATCCATCATCATTTATCACTATTGTCAATATAATTATATTTTTTTAAATTATAATTAGTGATTACTAACTATTATTGTTATTTATATTACTTATATTATTAATATCATTTATCACTATTGTCAATAAAATTATAATCATTTTTTATCATAATTAGTGATTATTATTATCGTTATTATTATTATCATTATCATTATGAATATCATATTTATTATTATTATGATCATCATTACCATCATCATTATCAGTATCATATCACCATCATCATCATCATTATTATTCATCAACATTACTGTCATCATTATTATCAACAACCTGTATATTTTAAATACATGTACACCTGTATCACTACCAGCTACAGGTAACAGTTGACCCTAATGTATGCATTATGAAGTATTTGATCTTTTTGACCTGCATTTAGGGCCCCATGTACACTTACATGTACATGTACGTACAGTACAATGTAATTCTATTGACAAAAATTGCCTTGAACCCCCTGGATTGTGAGGACACAGCTTGACAAAAAATCCATGCTGATGAGCTAAAGGTCAAAGCCTGCACTTTCCAAAGCAAACAAGTAAAGTTTTACCATATAAACACAAATTCATAACAAAGATTGTTTATCCCCAGGGCCCAGGTCTGTTGCACCTGTACATGTAAACACACCTGTGATAGATGCTTACCTTATTTTTAACAAAGACCCCGTTCTCACTCACTTCGTTGGAGCGCTCTGGAGCGCTCTAACTAAGACCCGTTCCTCAGGAGCGGTTCTTAGGTGAGTGAGAACGGTCAAAGTGGTCCAGGAAGTGGACTTCTGGACCGCTCCAGAAGACCACCTTCCGAGGTGGTCTTGAGGAGCGGGTCTTATTAAGAGCGGTTTGGAGCGCTCTAACGTGCAATGTGAACGGAAAGCGTACTTTGATCGGAAGTGAGCTAGTGACCTTCGGTGCGAAACATGTAGTACGGTACATACGGTTTGTATTCCGCGCGCGAAAAAATTGACCTGCTGACCTGAGCTGGCATAGCAACAAGACCACTTTGACTCGTGGAGCGGTTTGAGCCATAAAAAACTGCTCGGAGTGTGAACGCTCGCAAACTGTTCCTCAAGACCCGTTCCTCTGGAGCGGTCTAACTAAGACCACTTTCAAAGTGAGTGAGAACGGGTCAAAGTCATTTTTGTTTCACTTTTAAATCAATAAAATATCCCATGTTGTGGATTGCCTCCTTGTGTGAAAGTAAACAACCTTTGGAATAACCAACCAACTCTTTGCAGAAACTGACCTTTATATATGAAACATAATTGTAAACTAATCTACTGTACCAGATACAAGTAGGCCTACCAGGTACATGAACAGGATGGACAGAAGGTTCCTGTATAAACTATAAGTTTCTGATTGGCGGATGTCCATCATCTAACTATTTTTTAATGAGTAAAATTATGTGAAAAAACAGAGCTAAATCATCCTAAAAATCTAATGAACCTATCGTGGACTGGTACACTAGTTTTGTTTTGAAAGGAAATAATAATACACTGTAGTCTTTCCCAGAAAAAAAACATGTATAAATCTTTTTTTTTCTTCTCAATATCAATTTTTAAGCTTTTTGTTGGTTTAGTTCTTGTTGGTAGGTATTTCTTACATGCACATGTACAGATTGTGGTAGATCACATTCACATATTGTCTGCTGAGCACTAGCTGTGAGCTAAAAGGGCATTAAATATGAAACTCTAGCCGTGAAATAATGAGTGAACATTGAACACCTTTATGGCCTTCAACAGAAGCTGTTGGCTTTGATCATGTGTCCACGTCCAAAGTCATGGTACTCATGCAATCACATGCAATTCTAAATATGGCAACTGGACATGCCGCAGATAACTGTTTGGTTTTCCTTTCCTGCAAAACATGTTTTCAGAGTCTGGTAGAATAATTCCCGGGAGCTTGAAAACGAGACATGGGAGAAGGAAACCAAGTTCAGTGTTGGATCAGACACCAGGGGGATATGACGTCTCTTTTTGTACAGCGGGCCCCATTCACATGAGGCAAAATAAATGTATGACATTAAAAGATTATTATTATTATTATTATTATTATTATTATTAATGGATATGTCACCGGACTGTGAATCACATGGTTCGATGTTCGAGTCCCACCACAACACTATATGCCCTTCAGCAAGACATTAATCTACATTTGCCACTCTCCACCCAGGTGTTAAATGGGTACCCAGTAGGAAGCGAGCATTCAGGCCAACATGTTTAGCGTCCCCGTCTGCTTCCTTTTAAGGGGCTGCCTACTTTTTTTTCTTTTCTTTTTTTTAAATAAATTGTGTACAATTTTTTTTTTTTTTTTTTTTAATGCCGGCGGCCATCATGAAAAATTGCCCTGAAAATGTACCCAGCGGCCATTTTGAAGAAGAAATAAAGTGCCTCCTCCTTCCTATTTTTCAAAAAGGCAGGACGCTAAAACATTTTTTTTTTAATTTGGCCTACATGTAATGGGGTTGGCTTGGCATGTGTGTGCTTGCAAAATTGGGCCTGGCCAGAATACTTCCCAGGGAGTGGAGAGTGTGCACTCGCATGTGCGGATTAGCAATTGAATCCAATGACTGGGGTAATAATTATTACAATACACATAAGTACAGTGGGTAATTCACACAAAAAAGGAGTTTGAATTGAGATTCAAAGTACATGTACACCTGTCTATTGAGGCCACCAAGGGAAACGTGCAGTAGAAAGTGGCCACTGTAGACAGGGAAGCCATTCTGTACAGGATCTATAAGGGGGTGTTCAACTTTAAGCGCTCTTTTCAAGCGTACCATACCATGCCAGAGGTACAGCATCTAAACGCTCTTTAAGCGAATAATCAATATCATCAAAAACTTAAAACAGTATCAGGATTCCTTTTAAAATGCAAACTAAAGATCATGAGCAGTTTCACTCACCTTAAATTGAGATATGATAAAGACATGAGATTGACGATTTCTTCAGGTACCACTCTGATGACATTGTTATAACACGTTATTCTTTGTAATGCTGTATAACAACATAGCTCACAGGGCAGCTCACTCAGCTTGTTTTTCGACAGATCTGAAACGAGATGAGGGAAAATACAGATTTTATTGCAAACTTTCATTTTCTCTCACAAGATTTTCCAGGTATACAATATCCTCAGGATAAATTGTGGAAAGAAGTTGAGGCATGGTGTATGTGTAAAATATCTTCCAATTTAGAATTCAAAAATAAATAAGAACATAATTTTTGTAAGTATAGTTAAATAGATAAAAATGCTTAGTACAATGAAATATACAACATAGAAAACTGTTTTTTGGCATACTTGTATATTTGTCTTGGATGTAATTTGGGGGGCAAACTGGAGAGTTGCCTGACATAATATTTCACACATTTTTTTTCATTTACAATTTACAATTTGCAAATTTTAATTTACATGTAAATCAATTAAAATTAAATCATATCTCTTTTAGTTTAATCACATTTCAGTCATTTAGTTAAATCATTCACCCAATCTGTTTCTCTGAAGTTTCAATCCCTACAAGTACTTGCTATTATTAAAGGTATTACAAAGTTTTGGTATGGGGTCATGAATTTGGTTCAAATTAACATATTGGAAGCATATGCATTCCTACAATATTCATTGATCGTTGTCGCGGTTGAAATCGAGTCTAAAGTTATGAAATTATAAATAATAAATTCGTTATGTTGTATAGCTCCCTCTCAAGGTCAAGATATTAATTTAGCTATGAAACAATGTTTCTTGACTAAAATCGACCGATTAGGTATTCCCGTTTGAAAATTATATATCACAACTACATATTCTGAGATTTTCATGGTGGCAGCTACCATTGTACGGCCATAGACGCTATTTGAAATTCATCAAAATTTACCGGGAGCACCGGTAAATTTTTATATTCAATTTTGCTCGAAAACAGAAGTGTTTTAGGGGCTAATTTTTTTAGTGCTTATAACACATCCACAGGGGCATCCAAATATATCAAAATTGTAAAGATTCACTATCCACCCAATTTTCAAAATTTCCCAAAACTTTGTATTATCTTTAATGTTGGCCTTTCCCTTGAACAATTTGTATGTTTGCTACATGCAGCTACAATTTTCATGTACAGTACATGTAGGGCTAATCTACATCATCAGCACATAAAAAATACTTTTCAGTTATAAACATGGACATACATGTATGTACATACATGTACATGTGGAATTTATATTTCTGACCTTACAACACATTTACAACTTTGTACACTGTAGGGATATGAGGTTCAGCTTCTTCTTTTTTTGTGGTTAAAATTTTATCTGACAGGAAATCCTGTTTTTCTTCCTCTTAACTCCATCAAGCCAAAAGACCACGCAAATAAATTACACTGATTTCACCTCAACCAGGATACAAATATACAACTAGGACCTGTTTCACAAAGCCTTATTTCAATGAAAAATGACAAAAATCAGTGACAAATCTGCTGATAACCAATCAGAAGCAAGGATTTCAGTAGCTTATAACAAAAACTGTCATTTGTCACTGATGACAAGTTTTGTGAAATGGGGCCCTGATGTACAAATTGTACTCGTTATATAAATTGTACATTATTAAATACTGTACATGTATAGTGTACAAATACTACATGTACAGTAAATACACATTTACATCAATTTGTGGAGGCACAAACGTACTTCATCATCATCATCATCATCATGAATAATATAATAATATTTAGTTTTTATATACATGTAGCGCTTAATACAAGTGTCTCTAAGTGCTTAACAAATATTACAGTATTCATACATGTATGTATTTCCAATTTACTAAACAAGTCAGTGACAATTAGGGACAATGGTGGCAAGAAAAATCTGAACTGTCATAAAATGTAAATACCGTTAAATCTAGGCATTGCTAATTTGCTATGTACATGTACTGTACATAACAATAAAAAGCTGCCCATGACAGCAGGTGGCAAGGCCCAGTGGATATCCATTGTCAGATAAGTAAAGAAAGATATTTGATATGTTAAAGCTGTGTAATGTTCACTGCATTATGTACACTGTAATCAAATGTTCATTGTCACTGGTGTGTGAATCATTTGTCAAATTTATCAACATACCTTGAAGTGACTAATAAAATAAAAAAATAACATTTCAATACAAACAAACTTTTAAGATCTGTTTAAACTTGCATATTTCTGTGTAAAATGATTGAAAATGTATTTTTACAATAAACACTGTACATAATGTACAGGGTTAGCGTCTCACAAAATACTCTGCTGTGTTGTTTCATACATGCACCTACAGTACAGGTACATGTACATGTACATTGTACTTCAGCAAAATTATAATTTCTGTGCATAAATTTTCTTCCTAATGTAGGCATACATGCACTGTACATGTACATGTACATGTACATGTACATGTATGTGTACACTTTGTATCATACTGTACATGAACCTTGTCACTTTTCACTGCTGTTTTTGTGCTGTCAAGTGAAATGAAAAATGAATGATTGAATGAATAATGCTCAATAGAGCAAAGACTGTCTGGGCAGCATACCAGACAGACCGAGAGAGAGAGAGAGGGAGGGAGAGAGAGAGAGAGAGAGAGAGAGGGTGAGATATACAAAATACATGGTGTATACCAGTACTGTATCATATCTTGTCACTTTTCACTGTTGTTTTTAAGCTCTCAAATGCAATAAAAAATGAATGAATTGAATGAATGAATAATGCTCAATAGAGCAAACTGTTTGAGTAGCGTAACAGACAGAGAGAGAGGTGGGGAAGGGGGGGGGTGGGGAAGGGGGGTGGGGAAGGGGGGTGGGGAAGGGGGGTGGGGAAGGGGGGAAGGGGGGGGGGGGTAGGGGAGACAGACAGATGGACAAATATAGAAAAGGAAAGAGGGGTACAAACAGAGGAACAGGGGAACAGAGGAACAGGGAGGGCATCTCTTCCACATTATTTGAATGAGTCATGGTGACTGAAATACCTACATGTACATGTACATATGTACATGTAGAGGTAAATCCCAGCCTACATCTAGACCAAATCCTATTATCACATCATCATGAGCAAACAATGACGAGCGAACAACTTTGTACAGTGTAAATTGATAAAGAGGGCTGCCAAAACTGACAAATGTCAACCACAAAACTTGGTATAACCATATAATGAACATGAATGAAGAGTTTCCGGCATATCTTAATGTAAAGAAAATTCCCTGATTTCTCTCTGAATTTTTTCACTGATATTTTCAAGGTTGCAGACTCATTAGAGCGGGCATTTCAAACACTAAAAAGCTGATACAATGTACAGGTGATAGGTCATGCGGACAAAATGTTTAATTTATAAGAAGACAGACTAATGTAAAATGTTCTTTCATTTGGGGCTCTTCTTTTTTGGGGGGCATTTTTTTTCTTCAAATTCCCTAACTATTCCCTAACTTTTCCCTGACTGGAAAAAAAAAATGGGAACCCTTTTCCAGGTTTTCCCTGGTTTCCAGAATGCCTGCGTGGAACTTTGAGAATGAATATTCATGAGCACATGATAGGTACATGTAACATACCAGAAAGTTACTAGTCTATTCAATTTTATTGGTAATATAAAATTTCCAGATTTTTGATAGTGTACTTTATCCGTATACAGTATTTGCCGGCGATAAGGCCGCAGCGCCGTATAGGCCACACCTCCGATTTTGACATTAAAAAAAAAAAAAAAAAAAATTGTTTTTTTTGTTGTTGTTGGTTGTTGTTGTTGTTTTGTTGCCAAAAACCCGGCGCTGATTTGTGCTTGTAAACTTGTCACAAATAATAGTAACAATGTCGTTTTTAGAAGAATGTGTAAGATCATTAATGTGAATTAAAAACAATAGAGTACTAGGTCCTAGGCTAGAACCTTGTGGTACACCATTTGGTATATAAAAAAAATTGAGGAATTATTATTATAAACTACATATTGAGATCTATTAGAAAGATTACTTTCAAACCAAGATGACAGACAAATTTTAGTGTTGTTGTAGTTTTCGAGTGGTGAGTCAACACACTGATTACTGAGCTGGGAGACATTGCCAGGCATAGCGCCATAAATCGAAACTAAAAAAAAAAAAAAAAAAAAAAAAAAAAAAATTACTCTTTCGCCGCATACATGTAGGCCGCACCCCGACTTTTTGATATTTTCTCTTCCAAAAATACTGCGGCCTATACGCCGGCAAATACGGTAATTATAACATTCAGCTCATTGTTGAACAACATGTTGTCTAATAAACTTTTTTTTTAATTTGAATTGAATTAGATTGAGACAGAGATTTGGTTAAGGAGATAAAGAGAGAGAAAGAGAGGGAAAGAGAGAGAGGTAAAGAGAGAGGTAGAGAGGGAGAGACAGGGAGAGAGAGAGACAGACAGTGAGACACAGAGGGAGAGAGAGAGAGAGAGCAGGGGAAGAGAAAGCAGGGGAAGAGAGAGCAGGGGAAGAGAGAGCAGGGGAAGAGAGAGCAGGGGAAGAGAGAGCAGGGGAAGAGAGAGCAGGGGAAGAGAGAGCAGGGGAAGAGAGAGCAGGGGAAGAGAGAGCAGGGGAAGAGAGAGCAGGGGAAGAGAGAGCAGGGGAAGAGAGAGCAGGGGAACAGACAGAGGAACAGGGAGGGCATCATCTCTTCCACGTCTTCAATGAGTCATGGCGACTAAAATAGATGAAATCCCAGCTCAGCATAGACCCAACAACACATCACATCATCGCATCATGAGAAAAACAAAACCCTCTCTCTCTCTCTCTCTCTCACCATGCCCTCATCCACCCTATCCTCTCCTGGGCCCCATTGTAGACTAGACAATTGCACTCTAAAATATGATTGTCTGACCAGTACAATGTCATGTACAGTGCTAGACAAGCACTCTAAAATATGATTGTCTGACCAGTACAATGTCATGTTCAGTGCTAGACAAGCACTCTAAAATATGATTGTCTGACCAGTACAATGTCATGTACAGTGCTAGACAAGCACTCTAAAATATGATTGTCTGACCAGTACAATGTCATGTACAGTGCTAGACAAGCACTCTAAAATATGATTGTCTGACCAGTACAATGTCATGTACAGTGCTAGACAAGCACTCTAAAATATGATTGTCTGACCAGTACAATGTCATGTACAGTGCTAGACAAGCACTCTAAAATATGATTGTCTGACCAGTACAATGTCATGTACAGTGCTAGACAAGCACTCTAAAATATGATTGTCTGACCAGTACAATGTCATGTTCAGTGCTAGACAAGCACTCTAAAATATGATTGACTGGTACAATGTCATGTTCAGCGATAGGCATAATTTACACGCACGCACGTCTTTCAATTTCCTAATGAGGACTGATGAGTTACCCATTTTGTGATGAAACTCTACATGGAGGCCTTGACTGAAGTGTACAACATTTGTGTACATGTACCTGTACAGTGTACATTGTAAAGCCTTGAAGGCCTCTAAAATATGATCTACTGTACATGCAGTACATGTAGTACAGTGTACATGTTGGTGTGAATTGTCTGGTACAATGTGATGCTCAGCGATAGGCATAATTTTCACACACATGTCTTTCGAATTTCCTAAAGAAGACTGACGAGCTTCCCATTTTGTGATGAAACTCTCCATGTTGACCTACAATATGAACACATACTGACTTTCTTCATGAAGCCTTGTAGGCCAGCTACATGTACATGTACATGTATGATGTACCATACAATGTACATCTACATGTACTTTACAAGGAGAAGCAGTTTCAGTTTTTGGAGGCTGTCATAACATGAGTCCAAAGTTAAACTACTGTTAAAAACAATGAGTATTTTTAATCATTTCTTGAGAAGACTGAAAAACAGCTGTACACGTTACAGGCACATTTCGGTGACAAACTTCAAAATGAAAATGAGTCAAACTTCTGTAACTCACAGAATAAGTTTTGTTTGAAACTTTGCCAATTGCAGCATTTTTTCTCAACGGCTTTGACCTCCATGTGCAGATAACACTGTAAATCAAACAAATCTTTAGAAACTTACCAACTGTATGATTAATGACCTAAAAGTACAATGTACATGTACAAAGAGATTGGTATGGCTACTGTACAGTACATACATGTACAGTGTACAGTACATGTATGTACAAACTATTGTCAGGTTTGTCACATTGAATTGAAGGTAAAGACCAGTTTTGGAAACGCCCCCCCCCCCCCCCCCTCCCTCTCAAAAAATGAAATGAAAGCTCTTATTTCCAATCATGTGAAAGAATGTTTTGACTATAATACATGTACGTAATGATACAAATTTTGCTGAGAAACCGCCTACTAATTAATATTTGGTAAAATATTATATCTATTTGGACCTGATAGATATCGCACACGTGTCATGCACGTGTCGCATAGTCCCATATACATCTTTCTGTGTACAGTGCTTTTAACTTTACCAAGACTGGGCCAAATTTCTTATCATTTTGATGATTCCAGAACCTTGCAGTACACACCAATACTTATCTGCTACATGTACATGTACAGTACATGTAGATGATCAACCTTTCCTGATCGATTCCACCATGTTTCTTTCACAATGCAATCGCATGACCATAACTGGTCTTTATCTTGAAGGCTGTATTATGAGGTCTATCCATATGGTACTATTACTTGTACAGTATGTAGCATCTTTCAACATGATATCATGCGCCCTTCAACTAAATATAACCTTGTACCTTCCTTCAATCTATTTCTAAGCCTTTCCTTTTACCATAACATGCTTGCCAGAAGCAGAACCCGAAGGAGGGAGAGTGCACATGGGGAGGGAGAGGGGGAGGAAGGAAGGAAGGTGGAGTTTCCGATTGGGGCTGCCATTTCGGGCAGCTCACTTCCTCCCCTGTTGAGGTGGATTAATAACCCTTGCAGTTGCACAGGATGATGCAGGCAGAAACGACCATGCTCGGTTTCAAATTAATATCTACCCTCATATCACGCCATGTGCACATTCATTTCATGATGACTTTGCATGTCTATGTACAATGTAAACGTAAGCTCAAATACATACATGTTTTGTCTGTGAAGGCAAAGACATATTATTCTGTTCGAAGGAGCTTTTTGGATCAAATAAAAGTGAGATGAAAACAGAGTATTATAAATTTTAAATATAAAATACCAGTTTTCTTTTAAAGCTTCTAAGTGCTACAGTAAATCACTCAATAATCCTGTGATATAATGGTGTGATAGTGATTTTCACATCACACCAAATATAATTTGACAGGATTTTGATTATGAGTTTGTTCTCTCTAGACTCTCTCTCTTTCTCAAAATACACTTCGGAATGAATTGTACATATTACATTAATAGTGCTTAAGGAAATAAACACGACATCGCATCAAAGACCAGTTTATTGATATCATTATTATTATTATCTTCATTATCATTATTATTAACATCATTATCATCATCATCATCATCAATCATCATCATCATCTTAATCATTAGTATTATTATCATTATTATCATTAATGTTATTATTATCTTTGTCATTATTATTATCATCATCATCATCATCATCATCATAATCAATCATCATCATCATTAGTATTATTTTCATTATCATCATTAATGTAATATTATCATCATCATCATCATCATCATCATCATCATCATCATCATCATCATCATCATCATCATCATTAACATTTTTATTATTATTATAATAAATCATTATTATTGGCAGAGGCCAACGGCGTCGTTCTTACCTTTCCTACATGTACATGTACATGTACATGTACAGTACATTTAAATATATTGGGAATGTACATATATACCTTACATTGCAAAGTTGAAAATCTTCTGTCTCTTCAAGTTAAACTCATTTTAAGTACCGTAAATAACGTTGTATAAACCGCCCTCGTGTATTAACCGCACCCCTCTTTTTCGCCCTTAAAAAAAAAAAAAAAAAAAAAAAAAACTTTTTTTTTTTTTTTTTGCCGAGATTTTTTTTTTTTTGTGTGTAAGATCATTACGGTACTGTAAATTAAAAAACAGTAGGGACCTAGGATAGAACCTCGTGGTACACCATGTAATAGAAGAAAAATTGGAGGAATTATTATTATAAACTACATATTGAGATCTATCAGAAAGATTACTTTCAAACCAAGATGACAGACAAATTTGAGTGTTGTTCTAGTTTCCGAGTGGTGAGTCAACACACCGATTACCGAGCTGGGAGACATTGCCAGGCATAGCGCCAGGTGGAGGGGCATAAATTGAAACTTTAAAAAAAAAAAAAACATTTTTTTTTTTTTTTTTTTTTTTTTTGGTGTACCGTGTATAAACCGCACCCCCGACTTTGAAATTTTTTCGGCGGCAAAAAAGTGCGGTTTATACACCGTTATATACGGTATAATATCTTTCACATGTACAATGTACAGTATGTATAAAGTTGTGAATTCTGCAATGTAATAAACACAGATAATTACAAAAATTGAAAATCTTGTACCGGTAAGTAGAATTTGTATTTTATCATTTCATCAGTATTTATAAAATAGTCACTTACATACATGTACACTGTACATGTATATCATTTTTGTCACACTTTTTTAAAATTAATTTTCCAGATTTTTCAACCAAGTGTACACTGTACACTGTACATGTAATTTGTGTTAAGTTCTCCAGTCTGGACATGAAAAAGGATCAACAATTTACAACAAAACACATTTGAATATTTAGATTTCAAGTCTGCATTATAATCATATTGGCATGTCATATGAGGTCTCCCCCTTTTGCAAGTTTATATGCCCACATGTGTGTATCCAGAAGGGATAGTATCCAAACAAGCTACTGTACATGTACATATTCAGTGAACTCACTTCAACTCAGAGGTACATGTAAATCTGCAAGGTTCATTGTGTTTTGTTTAAATCACTCTTCAGCAGTATGCCAATACGAAGCCAATACATGTAAGGCTTGGTGATATTTTGTCCGTCTTCCCGAGGATTTATCACTCATAACACGAAAGTCTCTGTACAAATTAAATGTAAAATGCATCAAGAAAATCATTGCGGAACCCGTTTTTTTCGCATCACCAATGAAATCAGAATCATCATGTGGACGATCCTCATTTTAGCTGACACATCTGTCCGCACGAAGAAATTTGCGCATTGAGCACTGTACAGTGAGTTTACGCGCTGTCATTGGCTGATCTGCTCCAGTGGCTTCGATTTAGGTGAGAGAGGGCCTACCTAACAAGCAGAACTGACATGTAAGTTCAGTGGCAAAGTCGGCTAGGCTAGGCGCCAACTTACGAAAATGATCGGATGAACGATATGCGCATGCGCTAAATGTAAGCTAAAGTTCTACATGTACGTGGTCCGGTTCACGAAGACAAACCTTGTTTGTGCAGACGATCCTAATTCTCGGACCATCATCCCTCCTACTGTAGTAGATTTAGAATCTACTGGTTAATAATTGTTATCAAAAACGTGATTGTCCGACAAGTGACATAAACATCTTTAATCTTTGTTTGACTTTGGCCCTTCTCCCTATGGTCATGGAGCCAGGGGAACTCGGTCTCGGCCTCGAGCCTCGCTGCAAAAACAGTCAGTTTTTGCAGGTTTAGGGTTAGGTTTAGCGTTAAGGGTAAGGTTTTGGGTTAGGGTTAGGGTTACGGGTTAGGGTAAAATGACCCAAAAATGACAGATTTTACAGCGAGGCCGAGTTTGCCCGAATTCCTCCCCATTCCCCAGGTTTGCCTGCTTCTTTATCAAAGCTTTGCCCTTGTGAAATCAACGACAGCTTTACATAGATTTAGTCAAAAGAGCTAGATCTACAGATCTAGGTCTACATAAAAACAAAAATGATGTCTTGATTAAGTGCCAGGACGACCGAAATCGCAACCCATGCAGATGCACTACGGTCTACGCACCAGCTAGCCTGACCAGACGCCGTGCGTAGCACGGCGTCTGACCTCCTCCCATACCGCCAGTACAGTGAACGGCCAATTCTAGAATTTCTACATTTAAAAAAAAACATTTTAAATTAACGCAATTAATTATTTTGGAACTATACTCACATTTGGCTATGCCACGTTGCTGTGCGCATCCATTGTCATCTTTCTTGATATCTGATAGTGAGGTTTTACTGATTTAATGCAACAAATTAACCTAAAACTTGGTCCTTGGTGATCGCACTAAAATTCCAAAATAGTAGCTTCACGAAACATACGTATTGCGCATGCGCAACCGGAAGTGCGAGCACGTGTGCGTTCAATGTGTTACGGAAAGCTTGTCGTCTGCTGCAGGCTAAAATGGAGGGAACTATTTCTTCTTGCATCAATTGTAAACAAAATTTTACACCAAAAAACAAAGGCTTTTATCGTCATCAAGTCAAAACAACCACCTCGCCAAGAACATTCACGGCTATTTTTAGGAAGCCACCTTCGTTTTATGAACTGAATGTTTTTATTTGTAGACGGTGCTACAGGTTCCTCGTCAGTCAAACAAGGCCAGTACAGAGTAGGAAAAGGACCGCCCGACGGACGCTGCATCAAGCCGGATCCCCTGGACAAAGTCCTCAACGAGTACATGAAGAGTCGGAGGAATATGGTAGGAATCCAGATCTGCCCAAATCCGGCATCTCCTCAAAACATGATCCGATTATTAATGTCTATTTTGCTCTCGACCACCCCTCCCCCATGAATTCTAGTATGGCACTATATACAGCTAAATTTAATTGGACCCTTTCATCAGTACACCACTCTTCCAAACCCATGCTTAGTTTTTATTCTGACAAACAACCAAACAAAGATAATAATTTCAAACAGGGTCCAAATCATGTAGGCCTACTTTAATATATTTACCTAAATTTCTTATGCTGGAAAAATTTTAGGATTTTAATTGTTCTAAGGAAATGGTGCACAGGTGATGGGCAACGAGCATCACGCCTCAATTATGATTTTTTGTGTTTGTTTTTGTTTTTGTTTGGGGGGGGGGGATAAATTGAGTTGGCTAGGGCTATGATGATCATACGAAACAGTGTCGGAAAGAATAATGTTGAAGTGCAGTGTTATTGTGAGACAATTTCAGAAAAATTAATCTAAAATTATTTAATATTCTACTCGATATCTTATTAATCCATGTTCATTGATCCGTGTTCATGATTTGCCCATGGTCAATATCGGGGCGAGGGAGCGATTGAAGCGGCTGAGTGGGAGGGGGGGGGGGGGGTGGGGGAGGATGGAAATGGAGGGAAGAGGTGTCCCGTTCCCACGGTAGGGACACTGAAAAAAAAATGAACATACCCTACGCAGTATATAGAATACTTCAAATTTATTTCCTGAATAATCAAAGTGTATCCCCATTGTCAAAGTTTTATGATTGGGCGGTTGGTCTTTAAAATAACGACATATACAGACAAACCGAATACTGAACAGACTATAGGGGTCTGAAATCATTGCGAGCGAGTGCAACGAGAGAGCATAAAATTTGTATATTTCTGAGTAAAAGATAAGGCATTCTTTAAGTTGGTTTATAAATTCAAATCGGATATTTTTTATATTATGAGGAGGCGGGTGCATTGCCTTATGAATAAAGATTTATAAACACAAACCGAGAACTCACCCTGTCCAAAAAGCCTAATAGTGCTAGCGAGCGCATCGAGCGAGCCGATATTTCACGTACTTCTGCATAGGAAACAGGGAATTACTTTTTATATTGGGTTACCGAATCAGAAAATTCTTATGCAATTACGAAACCTGTCCTTCTATTTTACATTTTTGTACCTGCAACGAATTTGTGAAGGTATTAATATAACAAATTTATATGAAAGTTAAGAAGAAAAAGAAAAGAATGCTCATGTACCACAAATATCTAGCATGAGGCTTACATGTTTACAGCCCCTCTATCGGGAATACTGCGTGCTGGCGAGTGAGAGAGCAAGAGCCTTTTTTTGAAGGGGGGGGGGGGGTTGCATCAAAATTCTGAATTTTTAAACCCCCAAACATTAAATCATTTGATGTTATGCTATTTGAAACATAACATATAATCTTTAAAAATATTTTGAAGTTTTTAACTAATTAAGGATATGGTCCGTGTTCCGTTTCTCATTCATTTATTCATTTATGATTTCATTTCTCCACTTTTGCCAGAACATTCATCACCTGGACTTTCAACTCCAGCTGCAAAGCGACCCGCGCATTTTCCGACGCCTGACCTCCATGCACCAAGACCTAACGGATCCGTGGAGGAAGCGCAGGACACTCCGCATGAATCATGTCTTCTTGTGCAACATGACCATGATTACACGCCCTCGCGAGAAATACTGAGGCCAGGTATTTTCTTTCTATAACCACCTCTGCAAAACCCGTTCCTCTTTCCTGAATCTGGTTCGCAAAAATATAATTCGTTCAAAATGTGCAAAACGATAGGTATATATCTTATAGAGGGGTCTCTATAATTATACCGGCCCAAATAATCTGAATTATATTTCTCCCGATTCATTATTTCTGTAGCATCTCTTTCCCCGGAAGAACGGTTAATGGAATGGAAAGTTACTCAAATAAGTGTTACACATTTGCAAGTTGCCATCTGCGCAAAATTTATCTCGTCAAATAACTCTAGGGCTCACAAAGTTTTAGATCCAAGTACATTCCCGTTCAGGATTGATAAGCAACACTGTAACATACATCCAAATACATAACCGTTCAGGATTGAGAAGTAAAACTGCATGCAACATACATTTCTCTTTTTTTTTCTTGTTTCTTAATAATTACATGAACATTAAACACTTTATAAGCAATATCGAAATATTCCACAATGAAGTTTTGACACGGGAGTATTCGTATTCATCAAGATTAGCTTGAGCACATCGTATGTCTCACAGAAAAATAAACTATTATTAAAGCTTCTCTTCCTCAACTCAAAGGTGACGGTGAATTCGCAGAAGGAGAAAGATGTATATCGTCACCAAATGATCAAGTAGATGCTCACGTGCAGACAAACCTTCCGCCATCATCGCCATCATCATCTCTTCTAGACGCAGAACCATCAATGAGCATTGAACTCAACGATGAGCTTCCGTCTCTCTTTCCTGAATCTGGTTCGAGACCAACCACTGCAAAGGAGAGGGCTGTAGCGAGTGTCGAAAATTCGCAATATCGCCTCGCATTCAGACAATTATGTGGGAATTATCCAGCAGCAAAGAAGGCACTGTTACAGGTCACGCAAGAGATGATCCGGGAAGAAGTAAGAAATTTTATTATAGGCTAGAGGGTGGGGGCACGGTCTATGCCTTTATGGATTAGTGTATATGTAATTCTAAAGAAATTGATACCAGTATCATCGATTTTGGTTGAACAATTTTCCTTCTACGCTTCTAGAGCGAGACGATATTATTTTATGAAATTAACGATTTTCAGGCAAGTCATGAGTCGGGAAAACGTTTCAATTTCTACGTTATTTAACTATTTGACTAAATTAGAAACCAAACATATGCTTTACAATTTAACTACAATAACGACGTGGTATTCGCATGTCTTTAGTCAATTTAAAGTATGATTGATTGTATTTATCAGGTGAAAGCCATTAAGCGATCCGGAAGCGCCTTGAGCCAGCCAGTGACAATTGGAAATGTCGCAGAATTCAGCTGGGAGGATCTTGTAGAGGACACCGAGAAGATTATGCCACTCTCAATCAGTTGCATCTCGGCAATGATGCCTTCGGTCAAAGGGGCCAAGAGAGGAAGAACAAAAGGAAAGAAAGGCTCTCGGAGGTACAACATGTAGTACTGATAAGTGATAACCTGAATACATTTCACACTGATCATAGTTATGTACTTTGGGGGATAAAGCGGGGTCATTGAAAAGTAAGAGAGATTGTGGGCGCTTTCCTTCACATAAGAAATTATAAATTAACATTACACAGATAAACTAAACACATGCAAAAGGACAATTTAGTGTCGCACAATACGTAATTATGTAAATATATGATTTTGTGGCATTAAGATAGAGACGGGAGAAGTTAGAGGAACTCAACAACTGAATTAATATTTCGAATCTGATAGCCTTAATTGGCAGTCCGAGGTTTTGTGTGTCATGTTATTGGACTTTTTTTTGGGGGGGGGGGGGAGGGTACAACAACCAAATTCTGTTTCCCAAGCAATAATTTGCGGTGAAAAGTACTTTATACGCTTCTTATAAGAAAGATAATAACGTAAACGATCTTATTTTTCTTATCCATTAAAAGGGGACTATCCGATAAAGAGGCAAAGGAAATCATCGACCGCAGAATGGGAATTATACTAGCCATGGCATTATACACCCACTCGCCACGCAGCTTCCAATTTGTCCAGGCGACCATGGGAATAGAACTGTGGCGCCAAGGAGTGTCCCAGAAAGTCTTCCGGACGCTCAATCACAGTGGCATCACCATGGGAGCAGAGCGCGTCAGGTTCCATGTCGATAGAATGGCGGAAAATCATGACCAACAACTTAAAGAGTGGAAGTGTACAATTGAGGTGAAGAAATATAGGGTGTACTTGAGTCATACACCATTTTGAATATTCACAGTAATTAACAAAATTATGTACATCCATACTAGTCGTCTACTATGTTCTTTTTTCTGAAAGTTGTTCGTATTAAAATCTATAAAGCTCTTTATTCCCACAGCTCGTCCCCTTAGTAAGAACTTGGCAGTATCGAGATATAGTTTGAGGAAATGACCGCTTCCTCTTGTAGCAATGTATGACTTTTTTTTTACTCTAGATAACACGAAAACACTAAAAAAAAAAATCGGTGTTTCCTTCTCAATTAATATTATGCTGAAATGAATTGACATGTGGATAATACGAAATCCCTCTCTCCCTAAATTGATCAGGAAGCGCCGAGCATGACAATACGTCGGAAGCTAAAGTTCATTACCGGTCCTCCTACATTTGGACTCTGTATTGACAACGTGCAGAAGGGATGTGAAGCAAAACATCAAGGCAGAACACATAGCAACAAATTCCTCCTTCAGACGATGTGCTACGCGGCAAGGGACAGGGTGCCAGCTTCTTCGTCATCCTCGACAGTGAGCGATGCAGAGGACTTAGACCCGTTTAGCTTCTTGCCCTCACCGGAAGTCTTCAACCGCCAGCGAATGCGCTTAGTAGATGTGGTATCGAACATCATGGGGAGGCATATGGGCTTTTTAGAGAGCTTATCTCCTGACCTTCCCATCACACAAGAACACGCACAAACAGCTGCCATGGCTAAGAAGTCTGAAATGGTGAGAATTTGACCAGGGGTGCAGCTATAGAGGCCTTATTCAATATACAACTCACAGTCTTTTTTTAATTTGTTTGTTTTAACTTGAATCTGAATTATAGTGCCCGATTTGAGTACTTCAAATTGTATGCCTTAGTTGTTTATCCAGTACCAACTTGACAAATTAAATGTTCACTTCGCGTTGATAATGTAATATCTAATGATTAGAAGTATAACTTTAAACTACCTTCATACTGAGAGAAACCAGGAAAATAGTGGGCATACTGCTATAAGTTCAGATTATATTATCAAAGAAAAATAGATGTTGACATTCAGATAATAATTACCTATAATACAGGTAACAATTGGAGTTGTGAACGCCAATCCTAGTACCACGCAGGGGACAATTTCAGTCCTGGAGCGCCTCCAGACCTATGTGCCTGTTACCGAAGGAACACCAACACAGACCCTCGTCAGTGGCGACGGGCTGACAATCGAACGCATATTACACGCCCAGAGAGCGCGAAGTAACGGGGAACGATGGGAGGACAGACTCGACGCATTCTTTGCAACACCTCAGGAGTTCCACAAGGAGATCCTCCTATTGCAGGTCAGTTTGAAAGGAAGAACATTCTCACTGGTGCAGCCCAATATAATTCTTAAGTGAGATGATATTCGAGTCTAAAAGTCATGTTATCATCTTAATTGGAGGGTTAATAGCATGGGCGTCATGCCCCCCCCCCTCCCACGGTCTTGTTAAAATAATGCCTACATGGACCACAGTAAATACGTGTTGGCAAATTACAATTGATCAAATAAAAGAGTTTTCACCGTCTTATATGACCTTTTATGCTCTGTGTCTCAAAACGTGAATGACAATGTCGATTAGGAAAAATTATATTGCAGTTCAATAAAAAGATAGGGTTAGGTGTCAAATTCTCTTCATTTGTCGATTAATCAAAACAGGACGTGTAAATTGCAAAGTCAGAGCCAGAAACTGAAATGATCGCTTGTAAATGATATCATTGAAAAATATGTCATAAATCACGTTATTCAGATATATTGCCAATCTTTATAATAGGACTCGAACAATGTGTTCTTCAGAGGTCAAAGTATTTCTGCACGAGGAACACTTGCACAACTGAAATGCGACTTCAATCACCATTCCTTCAAAAAAGACGTGATGCAAAATGTTCAGCATGTCTGGGATATGTACGAGGTAAGCCGTATTTGTGTGAGTGTGTGTATGTGTGTGTGCGTGTGTGTGTGTGTGTGTGTGTGCGTTTGTTGCTTTTGCTTGTGTTCATGTGAAGGGGGGAGGGGTGTTGATGAATTTCCCTCAAGTAACTGAAATTGGAGAAAGACGTTTCAAAATGTGGATTGGAATGGCGACAATTATTCAAGATTAAAGCTTATACTGACAAAAATGATGATGGAAATGTCAGTAAAAGGAGAAAGGGGGGGGGGGGGGGGTTACGATGTTTTGATAGTTTAAGAATGATCCCAGCATAACTTAAAAGTCACATTATAATAATCATTTTTATAATTTATGCAGTTCGTGACCGAGGCGTACACTCTCCTTTGTGCATTGAAGTTCTGTGGAACGTCATCCCTAAACGACATCCCTGATAGTTTCCCTGCTAAAGGAACGACAGAGGAACAACTCCAATGGGTAAAGAGTGTGGCACAACAAGTTGTGGACTACATATACCAGGAGCCCGATAAGTCATCAGTTCAAGTAGCTGCAGAAGCATACAAGAATGAGGCCTCTGAAGGAACAGATGATGCACTAGGCTATTGCCTCTGCAAATCTGGTAGGCATGTCCATCAGTACCAGTATCTATTCTTTTGCACTTTTAACTGAATATGCTCCCGTTTCATTATATGATAAAAGCTTCCAAAATCAAGTGACAATTAATGCCATACCTAATGGTAAATAAGTTACAAGCTGAATTGTACACTATATCGATTTTTTTCCAAAGCCATTACTAACATAATTATCTTAAACTGCATTTTAAACCTCCCAAATTCGTTTTGGAGACGGGCGTTGCATTTTAAAAGTGGACAATAGAAGAAAAAGAAGATATCCTTCAAACACATATCACTCTATCAGTTAGGGGATGAATTTAATAATGTTTTCTCTAACTTCTGTTGAAAGAAAATTGAGTTGTATTCGACAAGACTGATACATGTTTTTCCAACCTTTTAAAATAATTAATACAGAAAAGAATGACGACATGGTGCTGTGTTGCAGTTCAACATGTCACAAGGCTTGGTTTCACCTTAGTTGTGTTGGGTTGACAGCTGCTCCAGACAAAGAGAAAGACTGGTATTGCAGCGCCGACTGTGAGAGTGGTCCGAGTTACATCTACTGTGTGTGCCAGCGGAAAGTCGATCCAGAGGGCAACACAAACATGGCGCAGTGCGCATTGAAAGGAAACTGCAGGGGTCATGAATGGTATCACCACAGATGCATTGGTCTTCAGTTGACTGATCTCTTACCCGGTAAGAATATTGTAATTGTTCATAGTTACAAGGTTTCAGGAATATTATAAATACACAATTTCAAATATTAACATTTTAGCAAGTTTGGATAACCCACTAAATAGAACTAATCCTGCAACGTTTGGTGTCCCTATCTGGATAAAACTCTACCAGAATCTGCGATATGCAAGCCAAAACTCTATTCGTGGACTATATATTCCATATTCCCATTTTTTCCATGGATGTCAAAAGTCTAGTTGATGAGGTTCGATCATAAATTATACAAGCATCTTATTAGCCCTAACCGTACCTTAGAATAAGAAGAGGGAACAAATTTTCACAAATCCATTAGTTCCAATGCATTCCATATATATATCTTCGCAGAGAAGTGGTATTGCAGTGAAGAATGCGCCCTTGATTCTCAAAACGACGACCATGTGCTGAACCACAGTAGAGCTCTCGTTCTGGAAGGATTGCGACATCTAGCCAGGAGAGCAGCAGTTCGGGCTGGAAATGGACCAGTCATGGTTGAAGACTGGAAAATCGATCTCATAACTTTCTGGTCAAAGAGACACCCAAAGTACCTCATCAATGCCCACTACTTTTTAGCATGTGAGTCTGGAATTTGAAGACTTATAAGATTTTACATTGATAAGATATTCATTTGACTCGATGCGAGAATAACTGACAGGACAAGACTTCATGACACTCACGATAAACTTATTATTATGTGCCAAAAATATATTCTGTGTGCCACATCATCACATCATCTTTTAGACCCACTTCCACTTGAAATGCACATAGAATACGTCCGTTTCATTTGTGATTAGGTGTACTAGACAACGAATCCTCCAGGATGTGCATATTGTGAGTTTGGGGATAAACAGATTAAGCATTGTTTAAGAGATAGGAGATTTGTGCCATTTGCCGAAAGAAGGACGCTGGCAAACACACAATTAATAAAGTGTATACTGATGAACGGTCATAATGATGGCATGTGCATTCAAACTAATAGTGACCTAGCTAGTTAACGTTAAAGGGATGGTGCCCATGCGATCCTTTGAACATCATGAAATGATCCTCGAACGAGGGGTTTGAAAAGTAGAAAGTATTTCCTTGGTCATGTTGGTGAAATGTTGGTTTTAGATTTCGCAAATTGTTTTTTCATGGCATCAGGTATCGGTGGATTTGCTCCTTCTGACATCAGGAACAATTTGATCTGGAACAGAGTCATCAATGTCACTGGCAAGCCCGGAGGAAACATAGGGATGGACCT
The DNA here is from genome assembly GCA_035222895.1 of Strongylocentrotus droebachiensis. Lineage (NCBI taxonomy): Eukaryota > Metazoa > Echinodermata > Echinoidea > Camarodonta > Strongylocentrotidae > Strongylocentrotus > Strongylocentrotus droebachiensis. The sequence continues at coordinate 174,092 of JAVYIG010003847.1, forward strand.
TGGTACTGAGCACATTAACATGGACTACAAGGGTATGTCAGTTGCAATGTTTGACGCATTTTGCGTTGTGCGTAGGTGACGTGATATGCAATTATAAATCAAGGTTGATTTGATCTTCTCAACAATTATATTTTAACTGTTTTTTTTTCTGTATCAATTTTTGCAGGTATGATCGACTTCGCTCATGGAAATGTGACTGAGAAACACGCGCAGAGATGTGCCAAGATGTCAGGACCATTTGGTAGGTACCTGGATATCATGTTCAGTGATGCCGGGATCGTCTCCATGAAGACGCCAACTAGGAAGAAAGCAGAGGATGTATACAAACAAGATGTTGCATTGTTTGTGGATGAGAACGATGGATTTGGACTGTTTGAATACTTGCCCTTCAGACAACACAAAGGCTTTGAAGGGTTCGACCATAAAGAGGTGTTGCGAAATCCAAAGAACCTTGGTAAAAAGCTGAAAGCACTTTCTACGAGAATGGATGCACAGCGTCGCAGTGTTAAATTGTGCACTGACTCATAGAAATGGATACATGCTATGGGTCCCGTATTACTTAGCACTGTCGCAAACTGAGCAGCATGACATCACCTGTACATTGTCCTTTTCCATGCCATGCACGAAGAGCGTGTTCAACACCGATTTCCGGATGCAGCGGGATGATTGGACAAGGTCCCTCATGTCTTCATCAACCCATCTCTTGTTGACTGAAAAGGGTGGCAGATACATAATGGCTTTTCCGGGTCTTCCATCCCTCGCGCATCGGCCTGTTTCTTGCCAATAGCAGAGGACATCACTAGGGCATCCCCAGTGGATAACCTGATCAATGTCGGCGATGTCGACACCCAAACCGAATGCTATTGTTGCTACAACGCAGCGCAGCTTAGAACCTTCGGTGGAAAAGTTACGACATATTCGTTCCTGACTCTTTGAGTCCGTTGATGCGTGGTACATTTCGATCAGTCTACTTTCCACACTGCAAGACTGCCCTGGTCCTGGAGCATGGGCGGACTCGGCGAGGCTTTCGTTGAGCCATGTGTAGAGTTCAGCAACGTGGTCGATTTGTCTGAAAGAACAATACTTAGTGACATTATTAAGGATATTGAAGCTAATCCACGTGTGCCTCTTTTAAGATCCAGTCAACAATAGTGAAAGTGATATAAATTGTAACTGAACGGAAAACCGTTTATTGAGCAAAGTAACGATTAACCGTAACTCCTTATGAAATTGACCCCTTATAATGTGAACATAATTCTTTATATTGCAAAACGTTAAACGTAAGAATGAACGCATCGCTGTCATAAAGATTCGCCTAAAGTTTTGACATACTAGTTAATTGAAAATGAAAACCTTCATAAAACTTAATTCCGTAAGAAAAATGAAAATTGCGTTTTAAAATTTATTTACCGTGCATAAATGATGGTTTTTGCAGCATCGACACCCTTCTCCTTTAATTCATCCAAGTACCATCCAATGGCTTCAAACTTGTCCTTCACCGGAACCACTGATAGATGAATGTTTGGTCTGTGGATAGAACAATTAAAGGTACATGAACTCAGTCATATCCACAGAGCTATTCATATATTCCTTAAAAGTCTCCTTACACACAAGATTTCATTAAATGTCCGTATGTAGCCTAATAGTTTATGACATTATGACTCTCTGCTGTAGACAATTAATGTGCCTCAACTGATAACGAGTATTACACAGGTTTCTGTCCGATTTAAAGTTCTGTCAATTCCCTTATGATTCATTTATGATATTCAAAAGGGCCTATCCGAGTAATTATGAAACCCTGGACCCTGTGGTATAAAAGCTGATATCAAACCCAATTCAGCAACTCAAACATAAGTCTCGAAATTCGCGATTTTGATTGGCTAATACCCTGATACCGGACTCATGTTTGAATTCCTAACAAACAAAACAAAATATAACAAATAAATAAATTAAATGAAAGAGAATAATAACAATGAAAGTAACAACAATAATAGTCATCGACATCATAATAATGATAATTAAAAAATAATAATAATAATAATAATAACAACAATAAAAATAATAATAATCTAATGTTAATAAATGCATAAATAAATACATAAAGATATTGACTGCATTTTACTGATATTTTGTATCATGCAGAATGTAGATTTGCGAGCGCGCAAGTTCTCCTTCCGCCCCCTGTTGAACCCTGTCCCTATTAAAATCTTTGATATACCCCTGATCACTCTTAACCATATTTATTATTTATAAATGTTCCTAGTCGCAACCCTGCAGGGCTGTATTCTTATTTTGTTTTTGCTGTCTGATTTTCATTTTCCTTTAAGATTTCTCACATAATTATTATTACAATAAGGGAAGAGAAGTTCAGTAGTAGATACTATGTATGTATACTATGATCATGATCAATTGACTTGAAGAAATCATTAATAATGATCATTCACATTAACTGCTTATGATGATAAGGTATAACCAACCTGTTGGGAATAGCGGCGAATATTTCTACTTCTTCCTGCGGAGATTCAGGTTTTGAAGTATTTCTGTGACCATTCTGTTTGTTGCCGTGGCTGTAAGAAGCATTATAGGGCATGCCAGCCTGGATGTCAAAGATGTGGTCCGGAGGTACTCCTCCCTGAATGTAAGACCCCTGTAAGATGAACACAAATGATTGGTAAAATTGACTCGTTTGACCTATTTACCTATCAGTGAATGTTGTGAATTTGATAATGTGTAATTATGGTTTATAATTAGTGTCTTCATGTGAAAGTGCACATCCCACTGTGCATGAGTGAAGTAAACTGAGCTCAGAAAACGTAGCTCCTTGTTAATATTTATGAAAATGACATTGGTGCAGAGTATATGTATAGGCCTTCATTATGTAAACGATGAAGAGGAAATACCTATTTTGTCTTATATGAATATGTCACATTTTGAAGGCGCATTTTGCAAACTCGCTTGCTGTTTAAGACTTTCACGCAGCTTCATAATGCAGAGCTATCTTGAATGGGCCCATGTAATCACATGATTAGCAGAAACAAAAGTGATAAGCTTTTAAAAGACATGTATTTTGTATGATAATGGCTTGAAATATATAAATAATTTTCAAGAACATGCCATTTTGTAAAGCAGTGAACCTCATCTAGCACCAGCAACGAAATCCTGTTTTGAAACTTCCGCACCCATTGCCACCACTTAGGGGACAGGATGGCCTCCGGGGAAGTAAAAACGAGGTCTGTCCCTCCATTCATCAGGTCTGTTTAATAAATGAAGAAATAACAGGAACGTTGTGATCGATGCATTCATGTCAAATTCTATCGAGTGCATTCTGTATATAAACACGTGAAATAATCACATCCCACATCTATTCCACTTGTATTTCTTATCAACAGATACAACAAGAACTATATTGATATCGGGTGTACATAGAGGACAACGCCATGCGTTTTACATCTGTGGTGTTAATTCAACACCCAATGGTGTTATTCTAACATTTTTGGTGTTATGTCCAAACTCTAAGGTAGTAATTTTAATACCTGAAGGTGTAGTCCTCTACTAAAACCGACTGGTGTCAATTTTAACACCCCAGTTTTTACAGTGTATGTCGTCTATCTATTTTATTGTACATCGGATTTGATGTTTTGCATTATCACTTCAATAATAATAATGTTATACACTATTACCATATATTTAACCATAACTGTGGCAAGAAGAAGCACTATTTGTTGTGATGTAAATTATGGTAATGCTATTACGCCCTACCTATACAAGTGATGACGATCCTTAATGTATAATTTTATTGCATCATTTGGGTAAAGAATTTTCTACCGAGGAGAATGATACTAATTAGATCTTTGAATTTGATTGAGTAGTGTTGATTCATGTCGTTTCTTTAAATAAAGTCATTTTCAAATTTCGAATGTTCGGGGGGAGCCCATTGATGCATGCAAACAAAAGAAAAACTGAAATCGGAAAACGGACGCATGTTACACGCCATTCCCGACACAAGTACTCCTATATATTGGTCGCTAAAAGCATGCGAAATTTGAAAATGATTGTATTAAAAGAAACGGGCATAGAATCAAAATTACTGAACCATTTACAACAATCTTGGCATCATTCTCTTTGGTCTTTGGTAGAAAATGATTTATCCAATAATGTAAAACCAAATATGTAGCTTTTGAATTAAGGCAAGCATACTGAAAAATCTTCGTTCCACTTTATTTCTGGGACACCTGGTATAATCCGCTGTATGACCCACAACGTGTAAAATCTCTCGTTGCTGTTTGAATTACCGTTTTCAGTCTCCCTGTCCATGTCATGACCTGAATGGCCAAGAATGGCCGCAGTTCTGATGCCAAGATTCTTCCATCTGCGCACCTGGTCCAGCATTAGACTTTTAAGCGGACTTACTACGAGGGTTATGTGTGTTTTCTGTGGATTCAGCTGTAAAAAAAAAAAAAAAGAAGAAGATTAATGCATGCACAGGTTTTAGTTTATCATACATTTGTAAAGGTAACTATATAACTGTGTTTGTTAGTTATATATTTTAGACAGTGAATATGAATGTTATTAGTTTCTTCAATTTTCTTTTTGGTTAAATATAATCATATTCACTATGCTGCAGGATGGGAATGGGGAGGGGGGGGGGGCTGGTCCCACCAATCTTATTTTATTGATTATTATTATATCTTTAAGTGATCATTTTAAGACCGATTGTGATTGGGACAAAACCAGTACATTTTCCAGCAGCTCTGCCTAATTTTGAAACCTTAATTTTATATTTTATTTTCATTCATTTATGTGTGTTATTGTTTGTTTTTTTGTATTTGTTTTTTTTTTTTGTTTTTTTTGGCTGGTCTTGCATCCACATAATTATGGGAAGTATGCCGTTCCGTTCCTTATTTGGGCCTGGTATCTCATTGCATGATCAGACGGACTTTTTAAGGCCCGCTATCCGATGAATGTATACTGTATGCATGCAAATAAAATAATGATCTGAAATTAGACCAGCATGAATGAATCTCGATCGTCTCATTCCTTTTTGCATTCATGTAAAATGAGTGGGTCGGGAGCACCTAACCCGTGGCGTGCATATACTTATGACACATTTGGAAAAGATTGTGGAGGTTGTATAACTCCCCCCGGGGGGGGGGGGGGGGGGGGGGACTGTTATTTTGACGGGGGTGTGCCGCTACCAATTCCAAAACGGAGGGGGGGGGGGGGCTAAGGAGCGGCAAAGAAGATCAAAACGATGGCCTTGAGAACGGCCTCCCCCAAAAAACAACTACAACAACACAAAATGAGAGTTTACTTTACACCCCTTTACACCCATGACAGAGCCTTATTCCATCAGGATACGTGCAAGAGACCCACCTCTCCGACAAGCAAACGAACAAACTAACAAAAACCTTGTTGTTCAACTTGTTGGTGATTTTTTTTTCTTCAAAAAATAAATAAGTGAGGTGGAGAGGTAGGTAAAAACCAACAAACGACTCCAAAACAAACTGACAAGAAAAATGAAAGGTCTCACATCGACTAAAACACCAAAAAGTCGCATATAATCTTAAAAATACAAGTTAAACCTCAAATCGTATATAGGAGGGGGGACATTTGATATTTTGTCCCCCTCTAAAAAAATCATGAAACACTGGCAAAAAAAAAAAAAAAAAAAAAAAGGTCAAACATACCCCTAGTTTGTATATATACGGCAATGCCTTAATATTAACTTATACAAAATCATATTAAACGGCGCTTGTTTTCTGTTGCATGTTCCATTCAAGAAAGCTGATTAACAAAAAATATTAAGACAATAAAAAAAACGACAGCTACATTTAAAAACACAATATGCCTACTTTGTTCAAAAGTGGTGCGTGGAGGGCATAAATCAAACTTTTTCCGTATCCAGTGGAAGGATCCCCATGGTGTGATTTCCTTTGGCAGCGCTTATGAGCATGGACTCCTGTTTTTGTTTCAGTACAAAAGTACTTCCGAGCACATCATCCACAACTTCTTTGAGCATTCTCGTTTCCATGGCAGTTTCTACGTACGCTGAATAATTTCTGCCTGAATCATGAATGAATCTGGGCGATTACGCTATAAATTTACATTGCACACAGTATAGACGTCGCGTCGTCTGCTACAGCAGTTGCTTCCGCGCGTGCTACTCGGGCGATCTCGTCACGTGACTTGACCTTCACAGAGTTGCGATTACCTTCCGGTTCATATACAGCGAT